>BMAO01013520.1:0-17666 GCA_019973975.1 Trichonephila clavata
TTGATTTTATGCTTCGTAACTCTTAATTATACAGTTTAGAACTTTCTCACAACCATCAACAATAAAACACATTAAATATATACAAAAGCCAGGACAAAAAATACATGTTATATTCATAGAACAAAACCAAAAAAAACATTATATAACTTTGGATGCTCATATTGAAAAATTGGTAAGCTCTCATTGAAACTTGGAGAAAGAAAACAACCGAAACGATTATACAATTATTTTCATTACAGGTGGAATTATATTCTTAGATATTTTTTCAATAGAGTATTGACTATAATACCGCAAAAACCTTTCGAATTTTGATACGATCTCTTGTATCTGCTTATGCCTTCTCCTCAATGAATGCAACAAAACTACAGATAAAATACTTTCTAGATAATATACTAATATTACTTTGATGTGGTCACTGTATGAACCAATCTTGGCAATTAAAATTGCAAAATAATCTTGGCAAATTGCAAAATAAAGAATAAGTGAAAATACTCAACCAACAATATGACACACACTTCAAAAATGACCTTGGAGCATTTTTATCAACAGTTAATACCCCCAAAAAACTTGAAATTATTGACGTAAAATTAAAAAGATTTAGATTTTTTCTGACATTTCATATTCTCTTGCTTTGAAATTTTTGAAAAAATTAATTGGAGATAAAATCTTTTGAAAAGTTTTAAGCAAATTTATTCTTATTTAGCACTGGTTTGAAGTATTTTTTGAAAAGTAACTTAGCTATCTTATTTAAGTAATTATCACTTTTTTTCACTTTTTTTACAAATGGTTTAATCTATTTCTTTGTATATACATTGGCACAAAATAGATTAACTATAGAAATCAAATAACAAATTTAAAAAAATATATCGTGATAGTATAATCTTCAAAAATACAATGTCTCAGCTTTCCAAAGAAACTGTAATTTACTCCACAAATTTTAACAACTCATTTTCAAGTATTACCTGATGCAAAAAAATTTTCTGTGCTTTCTAAACAGTTGGTTGCTGAAAATCTTTGGCTTCTTTCTATTCTAATACTACTTTCATTGAGACGGAAACATTTTTAAAGAAGTTCCAAAAAAAACTATCAATGCCAGAAGACGCTATTGATTATTGCATTTAATTTTCTATTTTTATGTAAATTTTCATCAAATGTTTTTCAAATGCCAGTAATCAGTCCTTTAGTAACAGCTATCCCTTTTCTTTATAAAATCTTGCTTATATTACTTATGATAATTAAAATTACAGCAAAAATTAATGCGTAATTATTTCATAACATTCAAAAAATAACAGTATTCTAAGCACTCTAACAGTGACTAGAAGTCTTAAGTTCCTTTCTTCAAATATTCTCAAGTTATCTCATTATAAGGACTGAAGAAAGCTGGAAATATTTTAAAGTTTTCAGGTTCACAAGTGATTAAAACTAACTTGAATGATAATTGCTTAAATCTATCTCCTTGGCCAAACTGCAACATATTCTATTTGGCTTAAATAATTTTTATCGAGTCATTTCACACAATAAAACATAAGTAAATTAATATTCAAAGCAAATATCTTTTAGGTCTGGTACCTGTATGAAATTAGTGTTAATAACTGATCTTTTGTCATAGCAACATCATACAACTTTTCTATTAAGTTTTTCATTCACCAATGCCAAAAAAAAATATTATATCCAGCCACATCATACTGCGTTATATTGCTCTAACAATTTCTATAATCATAAAATTAAAAATGAACGCACGCTCTAGGAAATTGGACTTTTACATCAAAATAAAATTAATAAGTTCACTATTCCGCGAAAAAACTTATATTGTGATCGAATTACTAACTAACAACTGAAAATGAAACTAAAATTTGAAAATTTCGTGAAATATGATTGAATTTTTGGCACTTAAAAGCTGCAATTTTTCGTTATGGTGCGTAATTTTCTAAAAATAAAGAAGCATTCGTTGATGTTTTGTAACAGTAACCTAATTTCAGTTTTTAAGTAAGGATTCATTTTTTTGTCTTTCATTTTTAATTCATATTAGAATATAAATGAAAGTAATGAATTTACTGTTCAATCTAAAGTCGTTATATTATCTAGAAAATCAAACTTCGGTAATTCATAGTTACTTAGTAAATAATATATAAAAATTTGTTTATTATTCACTGAAAAACTTTATCTATAGCTAAATAATTGCTTGTATTGCGAAAGAGAATAAATAAAATACTCTACCCATCCCATTAATAGTATTCTTAAAAAACATTTCAACTGTGTAAAGCATATTGAATTTTGCAATATTTTGATGTTGGTTTTGTTGCATAAATTTCTCATTCCTATTTTATGATATAGTATGAAAAATTATAGTGCGTGTGTGTGTGTGTGTGTGTGTGTGTGTGTGTGTGTGTGTGTGTGTGTGTGGTGTGTGGTGTGTGTGTGTGTGGTGTGTGTGTGTGTGTGTGTGTGTGTGTGTGTGTGTGTGTGTGTGTGTGTGTGTGTGTGTGTGTGTGTGTGTGTGAGACAGAGAGAGAGACAGAGAGAGAGAGAGAGAGTGAACTAATAGTAGGGATTAAAAAAAGAGAATGATTTGTCTGCCTTTTTTGCAACAATGCACTCTCGGTTTAGCAAGTTTGGCTGAAAAACCGGTTTTCGATGCCAACTTTTGTCATTGTTTAGCAGTTAAATTGTTACAACAATGAAGACAAATTTAAGTTAGCGTCAAAAACCCGTAATTAATTTAATTTAATTAATTAACTAGTAAATTAACGATTGAAAATTTGAACACGCAAGATAAATATATATACTTACACACAAATATATAGAAAGAGTAGGATTTGAAAAAAAAACACTTTTTTCAGATCGATTTGTGATATGCAAAATGTTCAAAATTTGTTCTTTTCACGAAAATTTCTATTTGATTCTTTTTTAATGGCTTCATGTGGGCCAAAAGATATTATTAGCCACTAAGAATACTATTTTTATAAATGCATTATCAAGAATATTTTACAATAAATTTATCAGGTTTGTATTTCTTATTCTTTGATACATTAATAAATATTATTATGTTAGTTTTGCTACATTTTTAAAAACTTAAACTACGAAACAATAATAATAATAATAACTGATTATTTTCCATTCATATTTTTCACTTTCATGTTACAGTAAAAAATTCATATTCCGGCGTATAACACACACTTTTAACACAAGAAGTAAGGTCGCAATTAACAGGGAATTGTGATACCCCTCATTAAAATGTTAACTTTAAAAATAAAGGGGAGATGGAGCACACAAAAATTAGACTTTTGTATATACCTAAATACCATTTATTTGATTTAGAAATGACATACCATGTGAATTTCATTGTCGAAAAACATGAAAAATTCGTCATTTTTGTCTTCCGTTATATAATATTTTCAGGTACATCGTCGAATTCTTTTTTCACCTTCACCATCACTTGTTACTTTATTTTATTAACAAATCATTATTTTTTGTTCTATCAAGATTGTTTGATATACTATGGTTTCTTAAATAAATTATGTCAAGTTTAATTGGTTCTGCCCATGTTTTTTTTTTTCCACTCACACTATTCCTAGAATGGCATGACGCATTTGGCCTCCTTTTGTAAATTGTGGTTTTTTTTATCTTCTAACATGCACATCCTTTTTAACATTTCTTTTCTTGCGCTTCAGACTTTTAGTTCTTCCGCCTGGTATAATAGTGCTTTGAATAGAGGACTTCAAATGGTGAACTTTGCACAGGTACATTTCAGGTATTTTCATAAAAAAAAAACGATGCGCGTTACACAGCAAATGTACCTAAAGATTAAAAAAATGCACTTTGAAAGTATAGTCACACGTAATATGCCGTAATATATGGTAAGTATTCTGAATGCACAGTCAATTCCTTAGTCTACTTTTGTTAAAGTATTTTTTTTTTCATTTTCTAGCATCCATATACTTTCTAACAGCTCGCTCTTTAGGGTTTTAGCTCTAGAAATATACCATTGCTCAAAAGCCATAACTAATACTTCAAAGAAAGGACTTCAAAAGATGACAGAATTGCACGTGTATATTTCAGGGTTCTTCGTAAAAAAACAGGTGCGCGTTATACGGCGAATATTCCTAAAAGTTAAAAAATGCTGTTTGAAAGTCTTGTGCGAGTAATACGGTGAAACTTACGATAAATATACAGAATACGCAATCACGTGATTCAATAAATTCTGTTATTGCACTCTCTATATAGCATTCACAATAATGAAAATAAAATTATAAGCACAAAATAATGCTTGAGATTTATACGCATAAAATAACAAAAATGGATAACAAATATATAACTTCATTCACAATGGATAGCTTCATTTCAGATTTATAATAAGAATACCATACGTTATAAACGAGCCAAAAGCAGTGAGGAGGAAGCTTCTCTTTATAGAAATCAATCCTCCGATAGACATGTAAATAATGTTTTGTTTTTCTATTCTTTGCAGCAAGAACAATAACTTTTTGTTTCTCCAATCGTAGGATTCTATGTTATTGATGATAAATCCTACATTTTCTTTTATTTCAATTAAAGAATCTGAAACTTTGCAACAGCAGATCGTTTGAGCAGTCATCATGCTCCAACGAAGATAAAATTAACTACAACCTTATAAAAGAAATAGTACGAAGATGATTTAAAAATGAGAATTTCGAACAAAATATCTAATGAAATGAGGACATTTATACTAACCGATGTCATGAGTGGAAATGATAAGACACTCTTTACTTTTTTTACTATTTTTATACTAATGAAATATCTTTCTAGAAAATTGTACACTTTTTGAGAATCTGTGTTTGAATTTATGCTTCGTAACTCTTCATTATACAATTTTAGAACTTTCTCGCAGCAATCAACAATAAAACACATTAAATATATACAAAAGCCAGGACAAAAAATACATGTTATATTCATAGAACAAAACCAAAAAAACATTATATAACTTTGGATGCTCATGTTGAAAAATTGGTAAGCTCTCATTGAAACTTGGAGAAAGAAAACAACCGAAACGATTACTACAATTATTTTCATTACAGGTGGAATAATATTCTTAGATATTTTTTCAATAGAGTATTGACTATAATTCTGCAAATGCCTTTTGAATTTCGATACGATCTTCTGTATCTTCTGATGCCTTCTCCTCAATGAATGCAATAAAACTACAGATAAAATACTTTCTAGATAATACACTAATATTACTTTGATGAGGTCACTGTAAGAACCAATCTTGGCCATCAAAAGCAAAATTGTAAGAAATTGCAAAATAAAGAATAAGTGAAAAATACTCAACCAAAAATATGACACACACTTCAAAAATGACCTTGGAGCATTTTTTATCAACGTTAATACCCCAAAAACTTGAAATTATTGACGTAAAATTAAAAAGATTTAGATTTTTCCAACATTTCATATTCTCTTGCTTTGAAATTTTTTGAAAAATTAATTGGAGATCAAATCTTTTGAAAGTTTTAAGCAAATTTATTCTTATTTAGTACTGGTTTGAAGTAGTTTTTGAAACGTAATTTAACTATCTTATTAAGTAATTATCACTTTTTTCACATTTTTTACAAATGGTTTAATCTATTTCTTTGTATATACATTGACACAAAAATAGGTTAACTATAGAAATCAAATAACAAGTAAAAATACATATCGTGATAGTATAATCTTCAAAAATACAATGTCTCGACTTTCAAAGAAACTGTAATTTACTCCACAAATTTTAACAACTCATTTTCAAGTATTACTTGCTGCAAAAGAATTTTCTGTGCTTTCTAAACAGTTGTTTTTTTAAAATTTTTGGCTTCTTTCTATTCTAATACTTCTTTCATTGAGACTGGAACATTTTAAAGAAGTTCCAAATAAAACTATCAATGCCAGAAGACGCTATAAAATTATTCCATTCAACTTTCTTTTTTTATGTAAATTTTCGTCAAAATTTTTTCAAATACCAGTAATTAGTTATTTAGTAACAGTTTTCCGTTTCTTTGTAAATCATGCTTCTATTACTAATTGATAATTTAAATTACAGCAAAAATTATGGTGTAATTATTTCACAACATTCAAAAAATAACAATTTTCAAAACACTCTAATAGTGAGTAGAAGTATCCATATCAATTCCTTTCTTTAAATATTCTCAAGCTATTTCACTACAAGGACTGAAGAAAGCTGGAAATATTTTACATCTTTTAGGTTCACAAGTGATTAAAACTAACTTGAATGATAAATGCATTAATCTTTCTGATTGACCAAACTGCAACATATTCTATTTGGCTTAAATAATGTTATCGAGTCATTCCACACAATAAAACATAAGTAAAATAATATTCAAAGCAAACATCTTTTAGGTCTGGTACCTGTTTAAAATTAGTGTTAATAATTGATTTTTTTGTCATAGCAACATGATACAACTCTTCTATTAAGTTTGCATTCACCGTTGCCAAAAAAATTATTATATCCAGTCATATCTCTTATTACGTATATTGTTCTAACAATTTCTATAATTATAAAATTAAAAATGAACGCACGCTCTGGAAATCGGACTTTTACATCAAAATAAAATTAAGTTCACTATTCCGCGATAAACTTATATGTGATTGAATTATTAACTAACAACTGAAAAATGAAACTAAAATTTGAAAATTTCGTGAAATATGATTGAATTTTTGGCATTTAAAAATTGCAATTTTTCGTTATGGTGCGTAATTTTCTAAAAATAAAGAAACATTCGTTGATGTTTTGTAACAGTAACCTAATTTCAGTTTTTAAGTAAGGATTCATTTTTTCGTCTTCCATTTTTAATTCATATTAGAATATAAATTGAAAGTAATGAATTTACTGTTCAATCTAAAATCGTTATATTATCTAGAAAATCAAACTTCAGTAATTCATAGTTACTTAGTAAATAATATATAAAAATTTGTTTATTATTCACTGCAAACTTTATCTATAGCTAAAATAATTGCTTGTATTACGAAAGGGAATAAATAAAATACTCTACCCATCCCATTAATAGTATTCTTAAAAACCTTTCAACTGTGTAAAGCATATTGAATTTTGCAATATTTTGATATTGGATTAGTTGGATAAATTTCTCATTCCTATTTTATCATATAGTATGAAAAAATTATAGTGTGTGTGTGTGTGTGTGTGTGTGTGTGTGTGTGTGTGTGTGTGTGTTGTGTGTGTGTGTGTGTGTGTGTGTGTGTGAACCATGTAAGTAAATTTATACTATTAGGTATACTATTATACACCAGATATATTTATTTCGCAGTTAATAGATGATATATGTAGTCAAAAAATGTATCCTTTATTAACATCATCAATTGTTATTGATATGCATATAGTGTGAGGGAATGTGTGCTATTAATGTCGCACTATAAAGCAACACGAAAGCTATTGGCGATGGATCTTGTAATTTTGACTCACGGTTAAGTCTCAAGAACTACACCTGAGCTGATACCCTCCTCTCCGAACTTCCACAACACCCCAAGGGACGACTTTAAGCATCGACAGATTGATATTCATCCGTACCTCTAAGTGAAAAGTCTTCAGTGGCATTAATACTCGAACTCATAACACACCGGCCACGAGGCCATGAACATGACCACTAGGCTGCCACAGCCACGATTTATCAATGAAATAGATATGAAGTAATATACGATTCTTTGCAACGACGCTTAGTAATTCTTAAGGTATTGTAACCCCGTTCTGGTATTAAGCAGATTTATTCTAGTACCTAAATATACTATCTTTTAAAGTATTTGGGGTCGTGCACTAGTACCAGTCCATGGATCAAATGGCCGCGGACTACCATGGAGCATTGAATTATTTCCGTTTTACTTATTGTGGTGTATTTCTTTCGGGTCTGTGCGACTTTCCATTGAAATCCCTTTGTATTTAATGTTAAATCACTTTAAAGTCATTTTTGTGCCACCGTATTTTATTCTGAAGTCATATTTAAATTCAATTAAAACTAAATCAAAACAATATAAACAATCAAGGGCCTATCCTCAGCGGTCCTCGATTAAAAGCATCAGACTTTGACCGGTCCGCAGCAATAAAAAGTTATTCTTTTTTTTTCAACGAATAGACTATAGCACTATTTAAAAACTTGAATATGCAACATCACTCTCTTTTCCAGATAAAAAAACTTTAAGAAAATTTCTTTTATATTGATTTTTCAAGCTATTGCAACATCACTCCATTGTTAAAATTTATTTGGTTAAAAATTACTGATTCGTAAGCGGTGCAGAAGGAGACATGTGTCTAGACAGTCTTTTTACTTTATTTTTGTACCTTTCCAAGTAAACGCTTTGTGTCATAGTCTATGGTGTCTTGCTTATCATTCACAATACATCATACAAATGTCTCTGAAGAAAGCTTTGTGAACTGTTAAATTATTGTAAACATATTGGGTAACTTTGTAAAAATGTTTCTTTCCAGACAAATGGTCTGCTGATTCTTTCACTGCAAAGACATTTTCTCTCTTTGAAATTCTTAATTTGTCGATATATTATCATCATCTTCACAATTGCCTCTTCTGCTCGCCTTACATAAGTGATATTTTAAGTTTCAACAGAAACTATCTCGTAACACGGCCAAAAGTAACTAGAAGGATTTATAATTATTAATTCGCTTTTCTTGTCCTTGTTTATGCTCAAATAATATTTTAAAGCATATCGCTCTTTATAAACGTAGGTAATAAATTTTGGTTTGTTTTTTGGAAAATCCTTAAAATAATTTATTTTATTACCTCCAAAACATATTATGGATTAGTTAAGAGTCAATAAATCTTATTTTATATTTATTTTCCATTGAATATACAAACTTATAAACTACATTCAGAAATATCTATTGTTCTTATACTAAAGTTGTATCATTTCTGGTATATACACAAAGCATAAAGAACGATGCACCAAGAAAGAGTTATCCGCATAGAATGAAATTGCGTATACATATACTCAGAATATACAGTATGCCCACTAAACACACTGTATGCTCCAAAGTGCGCAACGTACCATTCAAATATGGATGGGCATTACAGTTGAAGTTTGAGCATCTCAAATAAAGGTATATTATTATTGCTAGTTTTTTTTCCTTTCTCAGATCGTTTTCCTCCCGCCACAATATATCAAATCTCGAAAAAAAACAAATACGTGGTCTAACCATTTTATTCTTTGCATTAATATCCATAATTCGTTTGTTCTAAATCAAAAATATTCTACAACTTTGTAAATCACTTATTTTTCTTGTAATGTAAATTTCAACAAGTAATTCCCACTCCTGATTTCAAAGAAATAGAGAGAGGAAAGTTCGATAAGATACTTTTGTTGCAGTTAACTGATTCTAAAATTAAATGTGCTTTCAGAGCTATAGATCAGAGGTTCCCAAACTTTTTTCCCATGTTTTTCGGTTTTGGGTAGACCCCTACTTACCTAATAATGAATTTTCGCAAATTTATCAGCTTAAATGTCTTTTGGACAGCTAGTATAGAGCTATACTTACTTTAAAATATTTAAATTTCTAACTGTAGTGAATTATAGGGTTTAAAACTTGTGACACACATGTTAATTTATTAAATAAAAATTTAATTACTACTTGAAATAATTGTTACATAAAGTAACTGAGGTACAAACAAATGCTTTTAATGGGAGAGATGAATCTGGTGCTTCTGAAATCGCTGATATTCGTTTCTAAATTTTACTTTAAGATCTTCTTAGTATCTATTCCAATCAGTTCCTCTTGTAATATGACATTTGTTTTTTCTTTCAATGTGACCATA
Source organism: Trichonephila clavata (assembly GCA_019973975.1). NCBI lineage: Eukaryota > Metazoa > Arthropoda > Arachnida > Araneae > Nephilidae > Trichonephila > Trichonephila clavata. Next base: position 9,804 of record BMAO01013520.1, read on the forward strand.
TTAATTAATTGCCTACTGTGGTATTACCATTATATATATAGTCAAAGCATTCTCAAACCATAGTTTCAAAATCTGAATAATGGAAATTTAAATGTTGAACCTGGATTAAAACGACCTTTTCTTGGCAGATTGTCTGTGCGTGACAAACTGAGAAACTAAGAAAATTCGGGTCGTCCAATATAATACTCCTTAACTTAATTATGGCAAGAAACGCCGAAATGATGGTCCTTCTAACTGTAAACTAACTTCATTAAATTTAGTAAATAAATCTGCTAAACACAGGTAAATCTGATTTCCACTTGATTAGATGTTTTCTTTTAAAATTAAAGTCATGATCTGGTATAATTAGAGTCACTTTCGCCATTTACACCTCATGAACTCCCAAATTATTTTTTCGCTGATATGGACCACCAGCATGGGGTCATAGAGACCACTTTGGGAATCACTGCTATAGATGATATAAAATTTGCAACTTACATAAATTGAATAAAACTGCCACTATTTTATTTAAATTTATTGATTTTTATATATATTTATATCATTTCTGAGATGCAAAGCTAACTGATGAATGCATTAGTTGTAAAAAAGAAAGGGCGACCCTCTGGTATCCTCCGCTTCCGCAATGTGACCTTCGAACCAAAACAATTGCCCACTCCATCTTCCCCCCATACCATCGTCGAATAAATCGTGCATAACACGAACATGTTTATTTCTGAGGTACTGCTTTCACGAACTACTTACACGGCGTTTCTCAAACTGTGGGGAGCACCCCCCTAGGGGGCGTGATGACTCTACATAGGGGGCGCGAGCATATTGAAAAGTCGAAAACAAAGAATTATTTTTTAAAAAAATATTAATCTACAGAAAGTAAGCCAACAAAAAATACATTCTTTCGTAATGAAAAATAAAATACGCATTCAAGCTGATATAATACACTTATAAATGTATCAGTACTGCACGATATATTTTATGGTTAATTTAACAAAAGAAAATTAAGGACAACATTAATAATTACCAATGACCCCATGCGGGCTTATCATATATAAAATTACATACAAAAATTAACCCTTATCTTGGTAATTGGTACGGTTTGTAAGTATTTCCTTAACTGCTGATTTAAAGTTACGCGATTCACTCCCCAACGACCTCATTTTCCATGTAAGCGCGCGCATGTAATGTATTAAGGAGGGGGGGAGAAAGGGAATAAATAAGTAAATCCTTCACAAACAAAATATAAAGGTCCTTTTATTGCATTCCAAAGGCTACGGAATAATTTTATTGATAGCAGTGCACAACAAACATCGTACTTCGGGAAAACGTATATAAACGTCCGTAACATTTATCGCTTTGACAGAGCGAGACGTTTAAATTCCTTAAGCGGTTGAAGTCATATTGTAGTTTTAGTGTCAATTATTGAACTAAATGCATTGCTATTGTATGGGGGGGTGCGATGAAAATTATTATTGAATATTGGGTCGCAAATGTTGAAACTTTGAGAAGCATTGTACTAACATATACAATTTTATAATTGAGAGATTTGAACACCTTAAATAAACAAACTATATTGCTAGAATCGAGATGGACTGAATTTATCCGATAAAATTTAATACGATTGGTAGACGCAAAATGCATGACAAAAATGTCAGCATTTTAAATTGGTTTGTTCCAATTGTATTGATATTTCTAAGCATAAACCGCACACTCTCTGTGAATCATACTTACAGGTATTTCTTAGTGCATCAGCGGACCACAACTGAATAATGCACGGCATTTGAATGACAGGCATACAGCCTTGAATAAAATAACGTCCAACAAATTTAAACTAGAATATTGATCATTGAATTTGATCTTTTCCTTTATTCACACACAAACTGTGAGATTACGACAGAGTATAAATAGCTAATACAGGCAAAAAAATTGTTTCCAAATATTTGAATGCTGCCACATTGAAATGCACAAAAATGCAAAATAACAAATGAGAAAACTTTAACATATATTTACATACATAAAAACATATAAGTATTCAAAGACAATATAGAAGTTTAAACATATTATTTTTAATGCTTCATTTTACATTAAATCATTAATAATTCTGATGGGATATATAATATGCTAATTTTATCCATTTATTTCAAAATTTCTCAAAAGGCACAATAATTTATTTTTCAAAAAAGGAGTAAATTTTAATAAAATTTAACTGAGTTGAACTCAGTGGCGCAACAGCTCATGGCTTACTGTGCCTATCTCAATTTACGTGACCTTAGGCGCTAGGGTGCATGTGCAGATGTTTCGGTCTAGTGGTCAGTCCGACGTGAAAGTCGCGGTGGTCAGTTCCCAATCAAGCTTGGTACTCATTTATCGTCCCACTGAAGATATGAAAGGCTGAGTCGACCTGGCTCAATCCGTGATTTGAACACCGAACCTGTGTTCTTAAATATTAATTATATAGGTCATGCTTCATAGTAAATTTTAAATACACACACTATAAATTTGAATATTATTTCTTCTTCAAAAATACACCGATTCTCGAGCGTTAGTGATCTTATAATTTCTTAAGACCATGTACTTGCAAGATAATAAAGATAGATAATAAGAAAGGTAGATTTTTAAGATATCATACTAAGTTTAAATATGCTTGTATTACTATTCTAAGAATTTGTACTTTTTTCTCTGTGAAATAAATAATTTTTTATTACACTTGATTTCTTAAATTTCAACAATATGGAGATTTTTTAACAATACAAAATAAAAATTGACTACAAAAACATTCACTTATTTTCCGAAGAAAAATGAATAAAAAACTGCCTAAAGTATAGGAAATTTAAAATAATATTCTTGAGAGTTTTTTTTTTCTTCCATTTATACTAAAAATCGTAATAATCAACTCTCTGAATGTCTCTGAAGGGCTTTCATTTGGCTAACACTAAACATGCATTTGCAGATATATTTAAAATCATTTGTGTGAATTTCTGAAGCAGTTATCAAATCGTCTGCTTTAATTATGTGATATTACAATAGTACTGCTCGCGATTTTCCAATCTTTGAACATTTCTACTAATACGAGTAATGAGAATTCTCTGGTAGATAACTTTTGCCAATTTTCCTTAGTTTTCCATCATTGAACAAGTCTGTATTAATATTTTCTCTTAATCAGTACAACAAAATTAAATAAAAGAAATCTTCGATTACAGTTAATTTTTGAATCCTAACATTGCTTATATAAGAAACTTTAAGCCATTATCTTACATACATTTAATAAATGCATTAAAAATAAGTATTTTCATATTTTAAAATGTTCTGCAATTTATCCATAAGCTATTATTGTATACAAAAAATTAATTAAGAATTTTCGAACATTTAATGCATTATATGAAAAAGACAGGTAACATATTGCAGGCTTTCTTACACATGAATAATATAAATAATTAATTTCAAATCATTGAAATTGATGTAACTTATTACTACCTAATAATGCAATAATATTTATACACATAAAAAACGTAATTCAGAAGTTAGAAACTTGATTGATAAGTAATTTATTTGATTTGAATAGACGAAGCTTACAATAAATCTCTTTATAAGCTAGTCTTTCTTAAGATCTTAAATCTTGCTTCTCCATTGATTCTACGAGATAATCAGATTTTCTCCTTTTAAGAACTCAAAGTACTTTCCAGAACATTTTTTGTCTTCTGTATTCCGCAAGAAATAAAAAAAAAAGTTTTACAAAGAAATGTTTCAAGCTTGTCTCCAAGGTATTATTTCATTTTTTTTCCCTTAACAATTAAGAATATTAAGTTTTATGAAGTTGTCGTATTCAAAAAGGAAAAATAGTTAGTTTTAATTAACGTTTTATAAAACATGAAATCTCTGCAGAGAATAATACAATAAAACCTGTTTTTGTGTGGTAGTAAGGACCACATAAAAAGAAACCGCACAAAAAAATATTCGAAAATTTCACATAAATACTTACATATAACAAACAACTTCGTCGACAGAAACTCATTATTTTGTTTTTTCCACATAAAAAAGTCTCACTTTGAAAATCCGGTAATTATAGGAAATTTATGAGAAAGTACTTCCATAAAAAATAATAATTAAGTTACAAATGGAAACGTTTTTAAAACATTTAATTTCACATCGTATACATGAAGAAGTTTTCAAAATGCTGTTTCATAGTTCACTGCTACTCGTAATCAAAGCGCGCATCTTCTGTCATAAATTAGTTCAAAATAGATTTCGTCACACTTGAAGTTACAATTTCATTGATTTATTTTTGGCATCATAAGTAAGTGATATTTTTTTACTACGAAGGTCGGTTGGTATAATGCTTGTAAACGTCACAATAACCAGATATGCATGATCGAAGCTTTTTTTTGTGGAATTTCAAACGCCTTTGGAATTGGTATCTATTTTGAGAAAATGCTTTTCCGATTGCTATAAACCTGGATTCCAGCTTATATTTATCCAATCTAAAGAATAGGGACTTCTTGTCCGTCTTTACAATTTATCAAATTGATAATGAAACTGCCATTGATAGTTTCATCTTCAATCAAGTGCAAGCTGTTAGTTGCGTTGAGAGAAAGCAACTGTACGTGTAGTGTCAAGAGACTGTTTACAACCAAGGACAGTGTTGATGTGTATACAGTTGAATCTCGATAATTCGAAGTTGGAGAACAATGAAAAACTCGAGTTATCAAGAGTTTGAATTATAAGAGAGTAGGAAAAGTTCTTTCTTTACCTCGAAGGACTTTTTCATCCCATCCAAATCTTTTCCGTTCCTCATTGGAAATAAATCATTTCGCACTTGGTTTCCTTAGACACTGTCCAACACCATTGGTTCAAGGTAGAATCCAGTCCGGCTCATGCCCTATTTGTTGCTTATGATGTAAGTCACGCAAATGAGTCATAACGGCTGAAAATTGGTGCGGCCATTCTATTGTTTTCTTGAAGAAGGAAAACAATAAAAGTGTCTTTTTGCCTGAGGAACCGAAAAACATAGAAATGGGAGGGTGAACAGATGCCCATTAAAGGTGCAACGTTACAGGGGAGACACGCAGAGACAATACAACAAAACATGCAAGCTCTAACCTGTTTGCTACAGGACTCTGCATAATCAATAGTGAGTATTCGATTAGTCGAGAGTTATATGAGATAACTTTGAATTATGCGTGTTATAGTTGGACAAACTCAGATTTTACTTCGAAATATTGAGTGCATCAAAACGTATTATTTTAGTTCGAAATATAAAACGATTTTCTAGGTCTGAGCATATGTACTTCGATTTAGCAAGAGGTTCGTATTATCGAAGGTTTGAATTAGAGAGAGTCGACTGTATGTTTGATAGAAATCATTAAAGAGGCCAAAGCCGTTGAAATTTATATACCTCATAAAAAAGATCACACTAAAAAATCATATAAGAAAGGAGCACAAAATCAAGTTCTATTGTAATAAAGTTTGCAATAAATTAAAAAAATGGAGCATAAAACAATCAACCGTAATAATTTAACGGTATATTATAAAAGATTGTTTAAAATTATAAAGAGTTCTTCCATTCTTTTTTTTTATTATTTTAAAATAAAATCCTATTTCTGTTGTGCATAAAAATTAAAAATTAAGGATATAAATAACAAAATAAATTAGTTTTTAGTAGATTTTTCTAATTTGTAGTGAAGATTCCCCAAAACTATCTCTGCCTTCTCATAATACTATATCTCATCAACAATGACAATTACAGTGATAAAGTTGCTCTTAATACAATAGAGATGTCAAATGTATATGTGAATTCATAAGAGATTTTCATTTTTTAAGGTATCCGACTACTTGCGACAACTTTTTAAAAAAATGGAGATATGAGGATTTTTGTTGTTTTTAAATTTGTTTAGTACATTTTAAGAAAAATATGCTAAAATTAAGAAGAGAAAAAGAAGTTATTATTACTAAATGGGTAAAAATTTACAAAAAATAACATAAACGGGCTCATTTTGTACCAAAAGTTCATGAACAATTTTTCAATTCTGATGTGTTGCTAAGTTGTTCATTTTTGAAATGACCCAGGATAAGAGATATTTTAAATTTTACAAAAACTACAGCTCTTTATCTTAGTTATATGAAATTACTTAAAACAACAGTGATTATATTAACATAAGGGCTGTAAATTATGTAATAAAACAGTAATTCCTAAATCTGAAGGTTAAAACGCTTCTACTATTATACAGAACATACACAGAAAATTTCAGTTAATTATTTTCAAAACTTTTTGAGCAATTGCAGGCCCCGTTTGATCATTTTCAAAAAAATACATTTCGAGTAAAATGCATTTTAAAGTATGACATCTTGCTTAAAGTAATGGCATCTGCTTTTACTGAAACACTTGTAGTTTTTGTTCTAATGAATGGGAAATAATAAGCTTGATATTTTTATTAATCTACCTTAATATTTGATTTATAATGTAGCTATGGATCAATCATCATTTAAATATCTTTACAATTCAAAGCCGAACGCTATGAATATAATAATACCTGATCGGTCAATATTTTCCTTGCCGTCAGCTTTCAGTACTTCAATCTCCAGGCAACTCCGTCTATTCATCTTTTCACCTCTATCTTACTCACTAGCGAGAAAACCTATACTATATATAACTGATCTAATCTGCATATCACGGTTTCTTCTTCCAAAAGGGTTGGTTGTTATTGATAGCCCAAAGATTTCCCCAAAGGCTTAGTAGAAAGAAGCGAAAAGATCCGTCATAAGGTGTTCCTATTATTTTGTCTTATACCTGTATGTATTGAACAAGAAAATTAAAAAGTATTTCAATTTATTTTTAACTTTTAAAAAGTGATTGTGCTTTTAAATAAAATGTTTTGTCAGAATTTCTGATAGGTCTAAAATGGAAAAAAAAATTAATAACGATGTATTATCTGAAAAGTTATGTGCATTAAGTGTTTATTAACTTCACACTCAGAAATTATAACTACATGCGGGCTTTTAAATTTTATAATTGAAATAAAACTAAAATGAAAATAAATTAATAGCAAAATTATTCTACTCAGTTATTTTATACGAAAATGAATTTCGTTCAACTTGAAATTTTATTAAAAATGCTAATTCTGCGTAAGTTTTTAATGTAAATTATTATTTTTTATATGTTAAGGTACTCGACTACCCGAAAATTGTGAATTTTCCGAGAATCGACAAAGTTTTATATGATTTTATTTTATAGACCATACTATTAACTTTACAAAAATAGCAAGTTTATTATTATCCATTCACTAGAACAGAAACTGCAAGTGTTTTAGTAAAGGCATATGCCATTACTTTAAGCAAGGTGTCATACTTTAAAACGCATTTTACTCGAAATGTGTTTGTTTGATAATGCTCAAACGGGACCAGCGATTGCTAAAAAAGTTTTGAAATTAATGAACTAACATTTTTTATGTATGTTCTATATAATACTAGAAGTGTTTTAACTTTCAGATTTATAAATCCTTGTTTTATTACAAAATTTACAGTCCCTGATGTTAGTACAATCACAGTTTTTTAAGCAATTTCATATAATAAAGTGCTCTAATTTTTGTAAAAATTAAATATTTCTTATCCTGAAGGTCATTACAAACATGAATAAATAGCAACACATCAAAATTGAAAAATTGAAAATCTGTTTATAAATTTGGTACAGAATGGGCCACGTTTATGTTATTTTTTGTAAATTTTTACCCATTTTTTTCCCATTTTAGTGATAATAATTTCTTTTTCTCTTCTTTATTTTAGCATATTTTCTTAAAATGTACTAAACAAATCTAAAAACCCTCATATATCATTTTTTAAAAACAAAAAGTTGTCGCAAGTAGTCGGATACCTTAATAT
>BMAO01013521.1:0-22589 GCA_019973975.1 Trichonephila clavata
TGTAAGTTGGATGAGTTGTGTCACGTTTATCTGACGGATTTTTTTTCCTGGATTGCTCCTTTTTTTTGAGGGTATATGGTGCCACGACAGATCAGTTTAGGTTTCGCTTTTCTTAGTTAAGCTAGGGTCACCAAATAAGATGGCGCACTTATCCGGTAGGACAGGACCTGGGACCTTTGGATCCGAAACCGAGTAACTTAACCACTACACCAAAACGATCACCATGGTGCCTAGGTTGTTACTGGCTTAAATAGATTATATCGCTACAATGCTATAAATTTTATCTAATTTTACGAAATCACGACGACGGATTGCAATCAGTCTTACGAGTGCAGTGGTGATATTTATATTCGAGAGTGAAAATTACAGCAGCATTAAAATACGACTCTGCTCGAATTAACTCGATCGCGCACGTTGAAGGTTTAATAATGATTTCTACTAATAGCTTAGGAATTAAATGTACGAAAATGGTGAATGATTAATTATGTTAATGAAATATTTCATTTGTGGTTTTATTTATTTTGAGTGAACAAACTCAAACTTTGTTGTTTATTTTTCAGTTGTTAGAGGTCAAGAGCCTAGTGTAAATGTGGTCCTTTTGGAAGATTTTGCAGCAGTTTTTGGTATTTTTGTTGCTGCTGCGTGCATGGGCTTGACATCATATACCGGACAGCCAATTTATGATGCAGTTGGATCTCTTGCTATCGGAGGGGTACTCGGCGCTGTTGCTTCATTTATTATCTACACCAATACCGCAGCTTTGGTTGGCAGGTAAATATTTCATAACTCTAATTTTTTTTCGTACATAATTTTTTGTAGTTATGTTGAATTTTATAGCAAGTTTGTAGATGTGTAACTTTTATTCAACAGAGTTTAAGAAAAAAAATTTGAATACTTTTCTAATTTTTCAGGTCTATACAAGCAGAAAGATTGCAGGAAATAAATGCAGAAATGGAAAATGATGTGATGATAAGGTAATATAAAATGTAAAATTTACTTTTAAGAAATAGAATTTATAATTTTTCTCCTATTCAAATAAACTGATTATATCAAAAATTTTACTTTTCAGGGCCATTCATGATGTTAAAGCAACTGACATGGGCAATGGTTACATTCGATATAAAGCTGAAATTGATATTGATGGCAGACAAATTACTCGCTCTTATTTAGATTCACAAGATTTGGACAATTTGCTTCAGGTATTTAATACTACTCTTTTATATAAAATACAGTTCTCAGCTTTGTTCTCATTTTTGTATTATGAGAAGCATTATTTTAACCCTTATTTTATCATAATCAGTTGTGCTGAATAAAAGGAGTGGTTGTTCATTCAATGGAACTTGGCCTCAAAAATTCTAATGCAATGCATAAAAATTGGATAGAACATAACACTGTTCTCGTTATCTGGTAGAATTTTTAATTTATAAGATTTGTCATTAACCTTTCATTATTTGTTTTGTACACTGTATATGTCTTCTGAATTTTACTTTGAGTCATTTTAAAAAGTTGTACTTACTTTTCAGGAAATGCAAAAATTCAAATCGATAGAAGAAGTTGAAGTCTTCATGCTGAAACACGGTGAAAGCATTGTCGATATGCTAGGTGGGCAAATTGATAGGATTGAAATTGCATTAAAAGTAAGTTTATATAATTAAAAAATTTTATATTATTGATGTCTGTTATTCTTGATTAAATATTATGAAAGTATGTCTTAAATATTAGCTAAATTCTTAAAAATTTAGAATATAATAACTCTAGGCAAAATATCTTGTATAAACTATGTGGCTGTGTGAACCGAGTGCTCATAGTCAGGAACTCGTGGCCTGTGAAAGTTTGGATCGTAAAGAAGGGCTGATGTGCATTAAATCTGGTGTGGAACCCAGAGCCTGAGATCATGTCTCAGGAACTAGACCTCAAGCTCACAATATCCCTGAAAAACATCTGCAGTTGTACTGGTGTCATGGTTTGGGCAAGGTTATAAGTCGATGCACGAACTGATCTCCATATGTTTCGTCCTGTTTTAATGACAACAGATATTTATCAGGATGTAATCCTTGTCCAATATGTTCATCCATGTCTGGCGGCCATGAGTCTTAATGCCATATTTATGGCCAATAACGCAAGTGTACGTAGAGCTCGCATGTTGTTAACCAATACATGGAAAGTGAAACACTACATCGAATGAAATGGCCAGTACTTTTGCAAGACTTGAATGCACTAGAGCATGTTTGGGAGATGTTTTTCTGTTCTGAGCAATCCTTAAAACCTTAATAACTTGTTAATATGTTAAATTCGGGAATCGGCCTAGATCCCACAAAGTTTTACTGACGACCTGCTTGCAGATATGATTAGTCGTTGTCGAACCTGCATCTCCAGTACAAGTAGCCACATGCCCTACTAATAAATGTTAACTAAAAAAAAATTTTCCAAAGTTATGAACATTATTGATTATACTGCATATTTGAAAAATAATTCTTTTTTCTTATGTATTTTGCGAGGCATTGCCTCTTCTATTCAACAACCAGTAAAAATTTCATTGCATTTCAATAAACCCCTTTCATTTTATTATTGTTTTCCTGTTTGCTGCTTTTAATTTTTGCTTGTGAATATGCAGTTCATAATTTTTCATGAACATCTTAATGAAATATTCTTTATTTCAGAAAAAGCATCCTGAAATAAGACATGTAGATTTGGAAGTATTATAACTACTTACATAAAAGAGAAATCAGACTGTGAGAAATGTAAATAACTATTTAATGCTCAAGGTTTTTAAAATGTATGCGGGTGCTATACTCATCAAAGAACGTGAAAGCACAGTATTTGTGACAATAACCTTTTAATTATGATTTGTACAATTTGTAAAGTTATATGTTTTTGGAATAGTCCTCAAAATGTACTCTTATTTTTAGTAAATAAATCAATACTCTGCAAAAGAGCTTGATGTCTTATTTTTATTTTATTTGTAGTTTAATATTAAGAAATGGGCCTTTAATAAACAAAAGGATATTATGTAATGGAAATTGTGAAGCAATTTGTCGTGGTTAGATTCAATGTAATGGAAGGAGAATAATTAAGATGATTTATATGGTTTTGTTAGAATTTCTCCAAATTTGTTTGCACAACAACTTATGCACCCGGGGAAATGTTAATAAACGGTATTCTACAGTACATGATTAACACATTTCTTTTAAGGAGTGACTAAAACGATCATAGGCTCATACCACTAGTTAAATTCCGATTAGTACTCTTTCACCTAGAGGTTATGACTCAGGACAGCGAGGGGACAAGATCTGTACCAAGAACTGAATTATGTCAAGATGAATGTATCAAACAAGAGAAATACTTAATATAGATTTATATGTATAAAATAAAATGCATACAAGGTAGGTGAGGATTTATTTTTTCTCGGTTAAAATCTAGCAAAAAAAGAAATTGCGTGTACATTATTTTGATCCTTGCTTGGATTTCTATCATCTCATTAGTTGAATGAATGTTATTCTGAGACAGGGTGTAAAATTCAATTTCTCATCCAAATGTAGCTTATAGTATATTATGCTGAAATTATATAAATAGTCTTGTTATATTTTGCATTTCTCTCTAAAATTTTAAATACATGTTATTAACTTTGCGGGCTCAATGTGCAGTGCAAAAAATGAAGATGTAATAAAAATTATTCTTAAACTCATTCTTTTTCCCAAGAATTTGATTGAAAGAATGAGTACATGTATTTTCATCACTACAAATTCAGCTGCTTAAAACATTTTTATAGTGTTAATTGTACGGTTACGCAAAGAGTTTCAAAGAAATTTTTACGTAAAATAACATGTTTCTGACATCTTTTTTATACAAATACTTTTTATATTGGCATTTCCACAATGAGGAATTAAATAAAAAGATTGATTTTTCAATAATTGGGTTGCATAGATCACTGTTCATGGATTTCATGCTATCAGTCCCAAAGAACAGAACAGGTCTTCCAGAGCAGTGTAGTTTATTGTCAAAAACAATCCTTAAAATCTAGGATAAACAGCAGCAAAATTCGTGCAATAAGTTCCAGAAAGTTCTCACCCTTTTTACAGCACTCAGACACAACTATTAGTGTCTAAAAATACTGGCACGTAATGATAACAGAGCTATCCGCAAGCAACCTATCGGTAATAGGCTGGTACACAAAAGTGAACACTTCAATAGCTGAAGTAGAACTAGTAACACAGTTTCTGGAAATAACTGCTATTTATAATCTGCACTGTTACCTCTCTTCCATTGCTTTCCCGAACAATTAGCTACATCATGGACTTCTCCAGAAATTTTGTGGTGATATGGTCGCCAAATATGATGGCAACTTAGCTGTATCTTCCTTATTTCGCCAAGTTCCCATTAAAACGCTGTTATAATGTAGGGGACGGTGTTGCTTGCGAATATTACAGATTTTATAAATAAGTGCTACAAAAAGTAATATTAACTTATTAAACATGCAGATTTAAGTTATTTACATTATTTTAAGATAAAGGTTAATCATTAATCAACCATATTTTGCAACAAAGCTTTAATATGGAGTAAGTTACTCCTGTTCAAAATTCCAAGTTTTTCCTCTGTTGTGGAGCTTGTATATAAATTGTTTGGTTAGGTTTAGGGGTAGAAAGAAAATTATGTTAAAGAAATTTTTTGCCGCTCTTACAGAGTTGTAGTTCCCACTTAAAAGTGTTTTATACATGCTGAATCACATTTTAAATTTAACAATATTCCATTCCATTTAGCTTCAGAAGATGAACATAGCCATCTTGAATGTGCAGTAAAGTCCATTAGTAAGAAATCAATCACTGTTTTCTTTTGATACTTGTAATTCTTATGAAGGAAGATCAAGATTCCTCATATTTATGAGCAGCAAAAAAAAATCCATTTCTATTCGTTTATTAGCGGGAAAAAATCTTTTCACCCGACTGCATTTAAAACTACCTGTTTTATTATGTTTTTACCGCAGTTACTTAAAAAGTTTTATGCTTTACATTTAAGATAGCTTTATTTGATGTAAAATTTAAAATTTTTATTACACATGCTGGATTTTCTACACTAATAAAACATTAATTTGACATTAATTTCAAATTACATTTTATTTAATTTCGAATTCAAGTTTCAATCATTCATTGCTGTGAAAACATTCTAAGGCTTTCTTTCCTTTTAGTAGCTTTGTTTGACATAATTAATAAAAATTGCGATTTTTAATCCCTGAAGCAAATTTCAAATAAGAACCTATTGACAAAAAAATATAACATGGTTAGTATGATGGTTAATACGGAGTATGTCTCCCGGACGATGCAATACAGGCCTTACAACGCCTACGCATGCTGAGTATCAAATTATCAATCTGATCTTGGGGAATATTACACCACTCATCAAGCAATGCCCTCCGAAGTTCCGGTAGACAGGTGGGAGGGGGTTGACGGGCTGCAATTCGTCGGCCAAGCATATCCCACACATGCTCTATTGGATTCAAGTCCAATGAGTATGCTGGCCAATCCATACGGATGATATCCTCCGATTGAAGGCATTCGTCTACAATGTTTGCACGGTGAGGACGGGCATTGTCATACATAAACAGAAATTCAGCACCCATGGCGCCCCGAAACGTACATGTTGTTCCAGAATGACATCCCGATAGATGTGGCCTGTCATCATTACACTCTGCACATGCAGGTCAGTTCTGGAACCAAGAATAATTCCTCCCCAAACGAGCCATCCTGCACCACCGTAACGATGTCGTTCAATGGTGTTCTCTTGGAGGTAACGGGTACCTGGCGCTCTCCATATGAAAGTCCGGCGAGAATCAGACTGCAAACTAAACCTGGACTCGTCGGAAAACATCACACAAGACCACTGTTGCGGTGTCCACAATGCATGCTCTCTACTCCAGGTTAATTGCAGGCGACAGTGAGTTGCAATAAGGGGAACACATCTGAGAGGCCTACGAGCATATAGACCAATGTACCCTAAGCGTCTGTACATGGTCTGCCTTGAAACTGTCGTACCGGTAGCTGAAGAGAGCTGACGAAACAGGTTTGATGCTATGCTCCGTCTGTTTCTTTTGGCAGTAACTGCCAAATACCGGTCCTTGTTCGGCATTGTAACTCCGGGGCGACCTGTGCTGTAACATCTACTCGCATTACCATCATCTTGGAATCATTGCCAAAGCCTGGAGATGACACTCTGCGCGATTCCAAGTTCCTCGGATACTTCCCGCTGGGTGCGTCCACATTCCAGTCGTCCGATAATTCTACCACGTAAAAAATCATCCAAATGCTTCCTTTGTGCCATAACTATGCGGTTATTGCACTGAAAGGCTTTTAAAGTACTTGTGAACAATTTTACTTCTTTGCCAGCATTCCTTATATACCCCTCTCTTACACTGTCGTCATTGTGACGTACTATCCGCGCCATCTGGTTTCCTGTAATTTGCATATTCTTCTTCAAGATGTGTGTGATAATTCTACAGGTGAAATTTTTATTTTGTAGTTCAATTTCTGTGGGATTCTGAATTATCCTTAATTTATGGACATGAGTGTATGTTAGGAAACATATGAAATTGTTAATGATAAACTTAAGAATTATTACAGAAATTGTCAGAGTTTTTCTTAAATGCTTCCGATGTACTCTTTGATGAATTCAGTTATTTGTTCAGATATCTTTTTTTTATAAAATCAAAAAAATATTTGAATAAATTTGAAACAAAAATGCGCAACAAGAACAGACAGTTTATACAGATAATATTGATTTCAGTCTGTAGTTCAATAAAAACTCTTTGCTACCATCTTGCGTTTGATAAATTAATATCTGAAATAAAAATGTGTAAGGCTTTGTCAAAAGAAAAAAATCAAATTATCCAAGTACTTGTCAGCTTTGTTTTTATGACAGTAGAATGCAGACAAGGGGCTTGAGATCATTGATTAACGGAAATTGAAAAATTACCCTGTAACTGGGTAAAAGGTGAAGGAAACCTATATTTTGTGAGTTTTGTTTGATAGAGTTTGGTATAGCTTTAAAATAAGATCCAAAATTGTGAGATTTTATATTCTGACCAATTTTTCACATTTTAAGTGTCCTTGATCTTATAGCTTCCCTTTGTCTATTAATCCTCATGTTGCTGCTCGCATAAAATACATGTCAAATGTATGTGGCCCGGCGTAAAAAAAAAGGTTGAATACCCCTGTTCTAAATACTAAACATCTTGTAGCCAAATACTTTACTACCACAATAACACGTTTGAGGACATTGTGGTAATATTCTGTATCTTTTCTTAGTTGCTCCTGTAATTGTTTATCTAAAAAAGACCTATTTCCTTTTCATGTCAACCAAACTAACATTAAACTTATATGTTCAATAGAATTTTCATGATTTTCTAAACAACTTGTTACGTGTTTCCAATCAGAAAAGCCGGTTGTGTATTAAGAATTTATTTCAGAAAAAGTTTGCAAGTCAAACAAAAAAAAAACACTACCAATTTTGTAAAATCGATATTTTTGCTAAAACTCTATTTGCAAAGGAATTCTCTCAAACAATTTAGCCGGGGAAATTTGGCAACAAGGGTTTTTATCCAGTTAAATCTATCTAAATATTGGTTCTTGATGAGGCAAATTAATTTCTCAGCAAATAGATGAATAGTGAGTGAATATTAACGTCGCACTGTTCGGCTACACGAGAGATTTTGACGATGACCCTCGTTTTTTTGAACCATGATCAAGTGACGAGGACGATACCTGATTTGGCACCCCCTCTCCTAACTATCACACCACACATACTGGAGAAAGTTTGAGCTCTCGACAGATTTAACATGTATCGTTTCCCTACACGGAGGGTCTTCAATGGCACTAGTCTCGAACTCATGACATGCCTGCCAGGTGTCCGGTACCTTGGCCACTCGCAATTACAGGAAAACCATTGTTTCTAGACCTCACAGACTGTCTCTGATCATGAAAAAAATAAGAAATTCCCTTGAGGTTTAAACATTTTACATCCAATTGCTGCCAACAGAGGCAGTTCTTACAGAAAAACGATTTCATGAGGAGCATGGTGATTGGCAAAGATGGTTTGAAATGTGGCAAATCTGAAGGGTGCCAATGGGACCAAAGTAACGTTGGCACACGGGGGTCAAGGCATTCATCTGGCGATGCTGATCTCACGAGTAACTTCTGCCGTTATTTTGCAGCATGTGCAGGATACCATTAATATTCCCATATAGATCAGAACCATTCCTCGTCGATTCGTTACTACTGGCCTATATTAATGACGCCTATTGACCCACATCACAGACGATTCTGTTTGTAATTATGCATGGTTAGTGATGCAGACAACGGAATGACATAGTCGTGTTCTCAGTCGAGGCATTCTTCTGTTTGTCCAATGATAGCCGACCTGTACGAGTGTGGTACCGATATGGAGACGGTTTCAATCCTTTCGCATCTGTGGAACGTCCCTCCACACGGCAGCATTATTTGGTGAGCCATCGCGCATGATAGCAAGTCAACTCTGATTCGTATTCGGGGTAATTAATAATAATGACCCAATGATACAATATTGTGTTGTCAGGGAGGGGTGTTCAAACTTTTGGGGGTCAGGCTGATACATGAAGGGGGGCCGCGGCTATCTAAAATTTAAGAATCGCTGCTATAATTCATGATTCAGTGTCGGCCTAAGCAGAGGCAGATTAAGCTAGTTGGAGGCCTTTGGCGGTAAAAGGTTTAAAGTTCATGATCTTAAAAGTCGGAAAACTGAAATTGTGAAAAGATTCGCTGACCTTAAATTCTCAAAATAAAATGTATAGCTGAAATAAAAATAATTAACGGCTCAAAAAAATTTTAATTTTACTTTAAAAAAAATTAAAAACTTTACTTAAAAGGCTACAATTTTGTTATATAACTTTACGTCTTGATTTCTCTTCGACAAATTCCTCGATTATTTTTGCAGTATCTATTTGGTCCAAAACATCTTGATTTATATACAACCTCTGAAAATAAAGTTCGGTGAATTAAGTCAGAACGGCCAATCTGTCAAAACTGGTGAAATAAAACGTTGCACATGCGTTGCGGCAGGTGTTGACCATCTGCCCCCACCGTTGTTCAGATGAGCGTCGTTTGTGTTCCGTGTAAGACTTGTTTTACTAAGTGCTTCTTTAGTACGTTGGTTCTTAACTGAGAACAGGAAAATGAGCGAACAAAATATCAATTTAAAGTTTTGTTTTAAGCTAGGCAACACACCCACAGAAACTTATTCGATGCCGGTACATGTTTATAAAGATCAAGCACTGTCCATGAAGTGTGTGTACGAGTAGTCCGTCCATTTTCGAGAAAGTTGGGAAAGTTTTACTGACAACCCCCGTAGCTAAAGACCGGTGACCTCCGTCAGTTACGATAACATTGAGGAAGTGAGTAAATTAATCACGAATGATCGTCGATTAACTGTGTGCATGATAGCTGGACAATGAATGCTGCAAGATACATTGAAATTTTGACCCATTTCATGAAAATTCTTCGCAGGGTACGACCCCAGTACGCACAACTGGATTCATGGCTTTTTGTTTACGACAATGCTCGCCCTCACACAACCAATATCATCAAACAGTTCCTGGCACACAAAAAAAGATGGCGCAAATTGAGCATCCACCATTCTCACCAGTTCTCAATCCAACAGACTTTTTCCTATTCCCATGACTCAAACTCGCTTTGAAATGAAAGAGATTTGACGATACTTCTGACATCCAACGAAACGTGTCGCAGGTTTTGAACTTCTTCTCAAAAGTAGACTTATTGTAAAGTTTCTAGGATTTGTATGGTAGATCTCAGCGGTGCATAGTTATCGGAGATGACTTTTTCGAAGGACAGTGAGGTAACTTTCTTTAATATTTCATCTACTTTATTGTCAAAGATTGTATAATACGGCCATGCTGTTCAGTTTGTGTTCTCCCATACTACATAATTTTTAACGCGTTTTAAAACTGGAAAAGATGTCGTACCTGATGCATTTGAGGTATAGTTAAAAATATTTCAAAAGTAAGTCGAGATCATTTCTTTTGAAACTAGATAAATTTTTAGTGCAGTTTTTACTGTGTATCTTAGTTTTCTTTTAAAAATAGCAAAAACTGATCAAATTCATCTTCAAAATTAAACGATTAGTGTAGTTTTTTTGCATTGAGTTAAAAATGTACAATTTTATAAGAATTAAAATATTTGTGTGTGTTTTTTGGTTTAAAATCTTATAGTTTCTTAAATATTTCCTTAAAATTTCTTCGAATTAAACTACAGTTAATTTATTAACTCAGTTTTTATAATTTTTTAAATATCTATTTCGATTAATTTATAAGTAGCATACAGAATGTTATAAAATATTTTAAGGAAATTGTATAATTTTATGTATATTTTAATTAATTAAGCACATAATTAATTATTAGATTACATTGAATATTCTTTAAAATTGTCGGGTCAAAAGATCTTAATCAAGAAGGTATCGTGCAAATTACTCTTAAAATAGCAATAAAACGCAAAAAGATTTTGTGCAAGTTGTTAAAATTTAATCTTACAAAATAATGCCTCTCTTAGCAGTCTTAGAGAAGATTTAGAAAAATTATGTGTTTATTTCACGTTACTCATTTAAAAAAAAGGTGTATATTTAAGTAAACTTAACATATTTTTTTTCTTTGAAAATTCTTTTAACAGTTTGAGGCAATATAAATTAAATATTTAGAAATTATAGATTGGTTTATAACTAAACAAAATTATCTTAATACTTTATGATTACAAACAAAATTATCGAAATACTTAATGATTACAAATAAAAAATCATCATAATAAACATAACTACGTTTTATTTCAATTTCGAGCTATTGTTAGGATCCTTTTATGTATTTTAAATAATTAATGAATGTACTGAAAAGCTAATTAAATGTTTTGTATTTTAAATGAACTATATGTATATATATATATATTTAAAACACCTCACACAAACACAACCAAACATTCAAATCACACCAAACCTAGAGTACAACATCACATTATATATATATATATATAGTTTTTTTATAAGTGTCTTAAAAAATTATTTTTATACGAGAAGCAAATAATATTTTTTCATTTGAATAACAATGCTGATTGAAAATGCTTTAAGAAGATTATGGCACATCAAGCTACAAAAACACACACTTAAATATATAATCAACATGAAAATATTCTAAGCAATTGATGACAGTTATTTATATTTATATATGTAAAACGAAATATATATATATAATAAATAAATAAAATAGTAAAAGCACAAATGCAACAAAATATTGGGTTGTTCGGAAAGTAATTTCGTTTTTTTTTTTTTTTTTTTTGTGGAAATAAAAGACAGTTTTCGTATAATAAACAAATACTTTATTAAATTATATATTGGCCGTTCTGGTCCAACACCTTTTGCCATCTTTCTGGTAGTAGCATAATTCCACGCTCGTAAAATTTTTGGTCTGGCAAAAAACTGATCGAGGTGGTTTTTGACCTCCTCATTTGAGGTGAAGGTTTTACCGTCTAAAAAATTTTGGAGTGACCGGAACAAATAATAATCCGATGGTGCCAGGTCTGGAGAATATGGTGGATATGGCATTGTATCCCATTCAAGCTGTAAAAGCTTTTGGCGAGTGACCAAACTTGTGTGAGGTCTCGCGTTGTCTTGGTGAAACACTACACCTTTCCTTCTGACCTTTTCTGTTGAAGTGCATCATTCAGTTTGTCCAGCTGATGACAGTAGACTTCCGAATTAATCGTTGTGTTATCCGGTAAAAGCTCAAAAAGAACGATTCCTTTAAAATCCCACCAAACAGACAGCATCACCTTTTTTTGGTGAATTTCGGCTTTCGAAATGGTTTAAGCCGGTTCATCTTTTTTGCTCCATGACCTCTTGCGTTTCACGTTGTTGTATACAACCCATTTTTCGTCCCCAGTGATGATGCGCTTCAAAAACGGATAATTTTCATGACGTTTGAGAAGCGATCGCAGACGTCAATGCGGCGACACAGATTTCTCTCTGTTGAGAACATGGGGAACCCATACATCGAGCTTCGAGGATAATCCCAGCATTTCAAGTGGTCATAAACTGTTGAATTTGATAAATTTAACCTCAATCCGATCTCACGTGTTGTTATTCGCCGGTTCGCATAAACTAATGCCTTTATCGCGTCTTTATCAGCTTCAACCGGCCTTCCCGAACGTGGTGCATCTTCGACATCAAATTGCCGGATCGAAATTTAGTGAACCAGTTCTGGCACTGGTGTACTGTCAACACACCTTCTCCATACACATCGGTCAATTTCTTTCTGGATTGAACAGCATTTTTACCCTTTCTGTAGAGAAATAGTAAGATATATATATATATATATATATATGACGAAAATGCTGTTTATCGCTCTCCATATTTAAAAGGGCACCAACCAAAACTACTGCGTAGAATTAATTGGAATTTTTCACACACAAGCCTTGCTATAGGAGCTCTCAAGGCATGTAAAAATTATACGGCTTAATTGTGAAGTTGGGTGCAAAGAAAAACAATTAAATCCTCTGTCTGGAAAAAACGAAATTACTTTCCGAACAACCCAATAGTTCTTTTCACTTTATCTTACGCAATGATTTAAATACCTGAGCTTTAAATCTTGAAAATCTAAAAAAGAATTTCAAAATAAAAATATAGTTTTTTTTTTTTTTTTTTGTTTTGTTTGTTTAAACACAGTTCTCCGATTTTGTCTTGTCTGTATAGGCGCAGGAAGCTAAAAGAAACTAGTTCAAAAGTCAAATTGACGCAAAATTTCAACATTTTTTTTCCATTCGTCCTTAAGCATGTCATAAAACTTGATCGAACTTTTCATCACTTTTGTTGAGGCTAATCTCTACCAAAATCTATATATTTCAATAGTACCCGAACACACGCACACAAAGTTGTAAAAGTTGCAGGAAATTACTTGAAAGAGAGAGTCTGATTCCGAAGTTCTTCCTCTCCCTTCCCCCATGGGACCAGCATTGGGGAACACGGCTTTATGAATACTGGATGAAAAATAAATAATAATAGACTAGGGAGATGACAGAAGACTTCTGGCGCTTATGTACCTATCTCTTCTCAGAACGGGAAGCAGTTATCGAACCCTTGCTGACCATAAATGCTCATTCTATCTTTTGGTTGTTACAGAAATAAAAGAGAACCAGGATAAATAAAATCTAATCTTTTCTTTCACTGGACCACCTCTGAACAAACTTGCGACCTAAAGATCAAGCCTTTGTGTAGCTTCTTATTGCGACGTTTTTTACAGTCAATCAATCAACAGACGAAGGGTGTATTGTCATTTACAAGCAAATAGCATTCCGAATGGATTTTTCCCATCCTAACTGTGTTATCTGTATTTTACTTCAAACTATCTTTCAGTCGATCCGCTTTGAATGGGAATTTTTTCCTGCTTTCTGAGCCCATACCACTCCTTGTCTTCTCATTATTTTGAGTAACTTTACCAGCTTTTAAACTTTTCTTATTGTGGGTTCTGAGATTCAGAATTCACACGGAAATTTTTTATCGTTTGAAACCAGTGACATACTATTTTATAAACGTAAAAAGGATGTTAATATGACCATTAATACCATTTTACGACTTTTTGCTTACACACGTCTGGGGCCCTGTAGCTAGGGGGACGCGTATCATTGATACAGTGGTAGCTACGCCCCTGATAAGAAGGAATGTTCCTCAGAATTTGAAACCCATTCTTATTATATGCTTCATATGCGGTAGTGAGAACCGTTAAATTCCGCATGATTTCAAGAATTAGTTTGCAGATTGTGGAGTTTCAGAGATCTACAAATAATAATGTTTACGACAAAATGCACATTTCGTACGATAGGAATATTGTCAAGTTTTCATGTGCAAGAGTACCTTTTAGTTTTTGATCATGCTGGGACCCCGGTGCATAGCATCCACCGCACCGCCCACATGGCCGGGCCTGTCCATAGTTTCCTTTTCTATATTAGAAAAACTTAAAATGTAGAAATACTAAAAGAAAACATTATCAAACTAGAAACACATATGTTTTTCTTAAAAAATCAAACATATGAAAGCTAATAGTATAAAAATGATTTTATGAAACCAAAACAATAAAAAAAATTAAAGAACAAGACTCACATTACCTGTAATTTAAACTTTACATGTTAATTAAATTGAAGTGGACCAATGGTAAGAAATACCAGTAAAATTCAGACCTTATGAAAGTATGTAATTATCAATGTAATCAATTATTTCAATAGCCAAAGAACCTCTACAGTTTTTTCAAAAAGTTTCTTCCTCTATTTCACTATTTGATTCGTTCGTCAATTTAGAGAAATCTCAATTAAATATTTCGCTATTTCTGTCATGCTGACTGAAATAAAACTGATCCTAAACGTACACAATACTTCGATCGCTTCCCCAAATTCTCAAAATATAAACACAAAAATCCAGATAACAATAAATCACGAGCCTTCAAATGCCAAATTATTTCGAAAGAACTAAACACTTGCAGCTGTTTATAGTCAGTAAAAAAGGTATCCAACTACCCTAAAATTGAGAATTTTGCCAAAAATTCACAACTTCTTTTATGATTTTATTTATATGCTACTATTAGCTTTATAAAAATACCAAGTTTATTATTTTCTGTTCACTAGAGGAAAAACTACAAGTGTTTGAGGAAGTTTTTTAAGCAAGATGTCATACTTTAAAATGCGCTTACTCGAAATGTTTTTTCGAAAATGATCAAACGGGATAGCGATTGCTAAAAAAGTTTTGAAAACAATTAACTGTGTGAAATTTTTTGTGAATGTTCTGTATAATAGCAGAAGTCTTTTAACCTTCAGATTTATCAATCACTGTTTTATTACAAAATTAACAGTCCCTCATGTTAATATAATCACTGTTATTTTAAGCAATTTCATATAATAACTAATATAAAGTGCCTTAGTTTTTGAAAAATTAAAATATTTCTTATCCTGAGGGTTATTTCAAAAATGAATAACATAGTAACTCATCAGAATTGAAAAATTGTTTATAAACTTTTAGTTCAGAAGGGGCCACGTTTATGTTAGTTTTTTGTAAATTTTCCCCCATTTTAGTAATAATAATTTTTTTTCTCTGCTTAATTTCAGCATATTTTTCTTAAAATGTACTAAAGATATCAATCATTGGCATGGCCAAGTAATTTTAGCGCGTTTTTTCACATGTTGTATTTTATAATAATGCAACTAATGAACTTTTTACTAACAAAAAGTAGTGTTTTTTTGTGTACTATACTTAAAAAAAAATTCTCTTAAATTTAAAAATTATTAAATTTAAATATGATTTGGCTCATCTGGAGAACAAATGCGACCATATGCCGAAACCCCGAGGTCAATCGATTGCTTATTGGCTGAGAAAAAGGTACGACAATATATGGAACGAAGACGAAATTTGCGTCCTAATAGCGCTTTTTTTTACACTTCGTGAAAAACGCGCTAAAAAATCTAAGAACACAAAAAATCCCCATAACTCCATTTCTTTTTAAGAAAAAGTTATCACATGTAGTCGGATACCTTAATATCTCGGATCAAATTTTAAAGTAACCGAAAACATATATTGAAGGCCAAAGTTCTAGAAAACATTTAAAACAAGATATCAATCATTGGCATGACCAAGTAATTTTAGAGCGTTTTTCACATGTTGTATTTTACAATAATGCAACTAATGAACTTTTTACTAACAGAAAGTAGTGTGTGTGTGTGTGTACTGTACCACTCCTCTAAATGTACTACTATTGAGCTAAAAAGAAATAATGACACAGATCTGTATCAGCAGTATAAAAAAGCAAACTAGCGAAATTCGGGAAAACTATGGGAAAATTTAAATATGGTTTGGCTCATCTAGGGGACAAATGCGACCCAATGCCGAAAACCCGAGGTCAATTGGTTGCTTATTGGCTGAGAAAAAGGTACGACAAAATATGGAACGAAGACGAAATTTGCGTCCTAATAGCGCTTTTGTTCCACTACGTGAAAACGCACTAAAAAACCGAACTCAACCGCAATTATATATAATATATGAGGGCAACACTAATTGCTATACGATTTAAATCGTAGGTAATAATAGGGGTTGCAATATCGGTACAAGATTTTTTGTTGTACATTGAACTTATAACTGTAGTCCACCAGCTTGAGGCCCCTGGCGTCCGCCAGCCGCTTAATCCGCCTCCGGGCCTAAGTTTCTAAAAAAGACCCGAGTTTCTTGGCAGACACTTTTGAACTTTATTTTCAGTTCTTCCATAGTTGTAGGCTTTATGGGATCCTCTTTCAAATTTCATGATTCTGATGTGTTTATACATGGAAAAAAGATCTAAAATCCGATTTGGAATATTTTTTTGAATCGCTCATTGAAATCAACATTGGGAGCCACTTCAGTGAGTAAATCTTCCGCTTTAACAGACAGATTTGAGAAGTGGATATATTTACCTCGGCCGCGTGAAATTTCGTTTGTACTGGAGAAATTTTTCCACAAAAATGTCAGTGGCATTTTTTAAAGAGAAAATTCGATCTATTACCTAGCAATTTCATAATGACTTCATTAAATATGTGATACAAGTTTACCAAATAAGCGATAGTCATTTATTTATTTGAAGCAATCAGATTGACCAGATTTTGTAGGAGTTCCAGTACCGAGAGTCAACAACACATAGACAGTAAAATTCATTAACACTACAACTTTTTCTAATTAAATGAAATTCTGGGTAAAACAACACACAATTTAAATCTCTTCATCATTTGTACTAAAAAATCGGCCTAGCTTGGATCATCAATGAATGAATGAATTATTTCTAATATTGTTAGCTGTGTTTTAACTTAATGGAGCCACATATGTAGGCGTTCACTCCGATTCTTTGCACCACCAAATGTTTACAAAAAAAAAGTACAGCGAGTAAATATATAGTATCGATTTAAATGCACTATGAAGCCCATACGTCACCCTATTGTGGAACATCATTTGATAAATTAATACCGATGGTTACATTGAAATAATTTATGCATGGTGTTGAAAATTTTTCATTTATTTGGGCTTTTGAACGTTTAGCAAATAACTCTTGATAAGCTCTACCTTAACAAACCTAATTTGGCACAGTTGTTTTTTCGAATTGAATGGAAAATTGGCAACCTCAGAATAATTCATCAATGTCACCAGTTCTTTGCATTAAACTATTGCTCAACGGACTTTTATGATTAGAAAAATTAGAAGTAGCCCGTACCCTGGAAAAGTCTGCCCACCCCTGATTTAGAGGTACCGAGGAAGTTTTTGGTTCGCCTCATAATGGTAATTTTATGGTTACCTTGAAACTGCTAGCAGAGTTCGACTCATTCATTCGTGAATATATTGAACTGTGAAAATTACGACCCAAATCAAACGACCTTATCAAAAACAATATATGAGCAAATAGTTGAGAACACATGTTCAAGCAAATCATTAAACAATTATATAACTATCAAATAAATGTAGGAAAGGAAGTGCAAGTTTTCTTTTACTTTTTTTGATTTTTATTGTAAGAGATGGCACCACTAATCGAAACCACGTGAGTTTTAGCTGCGCGATACGATGAGGTCATGTATTTTTAAAGGGGGCAGAAAAGAAAAACTGAGAGTTGCACCAAAGCTTGAACGAAGGCAGGTCAGAGGAAATCGGTCTCTCCGTTGTTTTGAGAAAGAGTACGTGTTTTCGGAATTTGTATGGTGCTATCTCGAATTATTTAAAACCCCTTGTAAATAGTAAATGTTTTAGTTGTGTTATTAATAAATTAAGTTATTTTAACTCTGCGTGCTTATTTTAACATTAAAATCGAACCTTCCCTAGACGCCGTCCCACAATTGGGGGTTCGACCGAGAATTTTTAAACTATTCAAAGTTTTATCTCTAAGAGCATTTTTTAAAAGTTTTACCTCCTCATCGATTTTTGATTTCCTGAGCGGTACATAGACCTTGCCTTGCATCGAATAGAGACCCGGCGAAGCCTTCAGCTGGATAAGAAATTTTACGAGCGATACGGAAATACTTCAGCGAGAACAGTCAACAGGAAAAGGGAGTCCATTGACTTGGTTAGAAACACGGAATCTTGGCGAATTTCCACGTCAGCTACAGTCAACCAAAACTGGAAGCCCAGCGACTCAACGAGATACTGAACGAATTGAACGGGATTACATTTGATCATTGAGGTCAACACTGACGAGAAAACCTTTGGAACTGCATCGAATTGCGAGTTATCAACACAAAACAAGATTTCCTGTGTCATTGAGGTCAACGTAAAGTGTCTTCAGAATTACATTAAATTGTGCTAGTATCCTTTTTTTTTTTTTGGTATTGTGTGAGTAATAGACGAAAATTATATAAATGAATGATTTTGTGTGTATATTTCCTGTTCTGTGAATCTGAAATTGAATTTTGAAGTACTAGGTACTATTATTGGTTTAATTGCAGACATAGATATTTGATGTTCTTTTAGTTTTGGATTAATAACTGAGTACTTTCCGTGTTTTTTCTTAGTAATCTATTTTTGATAAATGAGAGGAACGCGTTTTTTTTTTTTAATAAAAAATAAAATTGATAATAACTGTAATACTGTTGTGTTTTGTAAAAGGATTTAAGTTCCGGGAATTCTTTTAAAAGTCCATTTTTGTCTATAATTGTTTATAATTGATAATTGCATCTTATTTAAATTATCTTTAGTTTCTTTTTAAGTGAGTAAACTTTTTGCGTGTCATTTTAATAGTTTTGTCTCATTTAACTTGGGTAAAAATTTAAGTTGTTCTCTGGGTCACCATTCTGAGTATAAAAATTTTCATTCTTACTCGCGAAAAGGAAAGAGGATTTGGTGTCACTCGCCGAGGATTTGGATCTTACTATCGAAGCAGGTATCACAAATAGAATTAAAGGAGCTGATCGTAAAAAGCCCAGATTACGTTGAAGACGATGTTAAAAAGATGCTTGATAGCATAGTGGAGGAACGTACAAAAAGAGAAGAGAGAGAAAGGGCTGAGAGAGAGAGGGCTGAGTGAGAGGATATGCGAAAGGATGAGAGAGAAAGACGAGAGTATACGAATTAGAGAAGTTGCGAATACAAGCGCAACAGACTGCCGGATGCCGAATAACACCGAAAACGTTCAAGCATCGAATAAACTGTTTCACGAAACTTTTCATAGTTTAATATGAAGGAAGATATTGGTTTGAATCTTACCTTATTTGAGTGTCATGCAGAACTAACTTTCTTACCGAAAAAAGATTGGGTTCAAAACTTATAGGTTTATACCCGCGAAATTGCCCATCTGATCGCAAGAGAACCAACTGATAAGTGTAATGATTACGATCATGTAAAGGATTTACTCTTACAAAGATTTAATTATCTCCGGAAAAATTTCGTCAGTTATTTTTGTTTCACCAAAAGTCCGATGAACGAACATGGCAAGATTTTCAACACGAATTACAGACGTATTTTGATGGATGGACTTTGGGCTTAAAAGTTAACACCTACGACCAATTACGAGAATTAATCATAGTCGATCAAATGAAGAAGAGGGCGCCGTATGATTTTCAGGAACACTTTTTGGACGAATGGTCTACTATTAACTCATCTATTGAGCTAGCAGAAAAAATGTGAAGATTATGAGGACGTCCGAAGAACTATAGGGCCAAAGCAGTTAAACTCATTTGCTAAGAGATCGAACAATAACGATAATTGTTCTCAACGTTTTCACCTTGGAAATAATTGGAATGATAGAAAATGCTTTCAATCGACGAGAACTTACGATAAAGAGTTAAACAGGTAACATGTAGCTACTGCAGGGGACCAGGTCACTATGCCGTAGATTGTACAAGCGCAACAAGGGTACGAAAATCAATAAATCTTCAAGCTCTCCGGTCCAGATCTGTTCTCGAATTCAGCAAGACAGAATTAAGACCAGGAAATAACCATCGACAACAAGACTTTTGAGGCTCTAATCGACACTGGAAGCTCAGTTTCGCTCATTCGTGAAGATGTAAGCAAAGGAATATCGAGCATCGAAGCTCTCGAAGGACATTGTCTTGTATTGATTGGGAAAGTACGAAGTCAAAACAAAAGATCGTTCCAACGAGAAATCGAATTGGATGGAGAGAAATATTCCGTAATATGGCATGTCGTGCCTGCGGTGCATTTGGAGTTCCAGGCAGTGATAGGATCGGACATTTGGAACAAGCTTTTGTTGGCTTTGATAAAAAAGGTGTTTATTTCCGTAAACACGAAGAGAAGGTGTGGTTTGTGAATACACAGGTTTATGAAGCAAGAATGAAGACGAAATCGAAGTTAAACATGTTATCAATCCTCGAATAAGAAGGAACTCTCTGACTAATCAACAGCTATACACCTAAGAAGACGAAACGAAAAATGTATCCATGAGAATTATCCTGAAGGATGATATACAGTTTACCAAACAGCACGCCGTTTGTCATTTCTGGAGAATCAGACCGTCAACAAGCAGATGACGAATGGTTGGATAAGGGAATCGTGGAGACCAAGCCTTCTGAATATGCAAGTCCAATCGTGTTAGTCAAGAAGAAAGAACGGTACCGACAGACTATGCATTGACTATAGGAAATTGAACCGAAAACTAGTCAAGGATCGCTTCCCTTGCACTGATAGAGGACGTATTGGATAGGCTGCAAGACGCCAAAGTGTATTCACGTTAGACTTGAAAAATGGGTTTTTTTCATGTCGACGTAAACGAGGATTGCAAGCATTTCACCTCTTTGTTGTACAGACGGGCAGTTCGAATTTAATAAGGTACCTTTTGGTCTTCAGTACAAGCCCAAGCGTATTCCAAAGATATGTGTACAGCATTCTTAGGGAACTCATGCGAAAAGCATCGTAATAATTTATTTGGACGATTTGATCGTTCCAGATAAAGATGAGAAAGAAGGTTTGGAAAAACTAAAGAAGGTGTTTGAGGTCGCATCCAGATATGGGTTGGAGATCAAATTTGAAAAATGTCAGTTTTTAAAACGAAGGTGGAATTTTTGGGTCACGTTGTCGAAAATGGAACGGTGCGCCCTTCAGTTGCAAAAACGATAGCTGTCAAGAGGTTTTCCTGTACCAACGACTGTCAAACAAGTCCAAAGCTTTTTAGGACTCACTGGCTATTTTTCGAAAATTTATTCCGTCATACTCTAAAATAGCGAAACCTTTGAGTGATCTAATTAGAAACGACAATCGATTTGTCTTTGAACGACCTCAAATAGAAGCATTTGAAAAGCTCAAGCAATTATTGACTGAAAGTCCAGTATTAAGTATTTTCCAGCAGGGAAAAACAACCGAATTGCACACGGATGCAAGTCAACAAGGCTACGGAGCCGTCTTACTCCAAGAGGCAGAAGATGGAAAATTGCATCCAGTTCAATACATGTCTAAGAAAACTACTCCGGCAGAGGAGAAGTATAGCAGCTATGAACTTGAAGTTCTTGCTGTTGTCAACGCTTTAAAGAAATTTCGTACCTACCTTATGGGAAATCATTTCAAAGTCATAACGGATTGCTCAGCGTTTCAAAGGACTATGGACAAAAAGGATTTGGTTACTCGTATAGCGCGATGGGCATTATTGCTGGAAGAGTTTGATTATGAAATTGTGCATCGTTCCGGCCAGAGAATGCAACATGTGGATGCCCTTAGTAGATATCCAGTCGCAATAATTACTAACGATACTCTAACCGCAAGATTAAAAAGGGCACAACAAGAGGATGAATACACTCAGAGTCTAAGGTCACTGATTGAAACAAACAGCAATTCAGACTTTTTCGATAAAAACGAAATACTTTACAAATATGTTGAAGGTCGTGAATTGATAGTTGTACCAAGAGATATGCAAACTGAGATATTAAGTTAGCACATGAGAAGGGACATTTCTCCGTTGCCAAGACTGAAGGAGTTTGAAACAAGAATTTTTCATTCCCAATTTGAGCAAGCAGGTGCAAAATGTAATTGTTAACTGTGTGCCATGTATTTTGACCAACAAAAAGAGTGGAAAAAAGGATGGATTCCTCAACCCCATTCCTAAAGAGGATGTGCCATTAAGTACTTATCACGTCGATTTTATCGACCTTTGCCTTCTACTAACAAGAAATATCAGCATATTCTCACAATAGTGGATGCTTTTACAAAATTTACCTGGCTTTATCCGTTAGATCTACTTCCGCAGAAGATGCTTTGGATAATTAAAATTGCAACAAAAGACTTTTGGTAATCCCAAGAGAATAATAACAGACAGAGGTTCTGCTTTTACTTCTGGAGCTTTTGGAGATTATTGTACTAATGAAAACATTCAACATTTGCAAATCGCCACCGGAGTACCCAGAGGGAATGGCCAATCGAGAAACACCGAACTATTATTCCCGTTTTGACCAAGCTGTCAATTGAGGAGTCACCAAGTGGTTCAAGTTCGTAGACCAACTTCAAAGAATTTTAAATAGTACATTTAATCGTAGTACTAAGTGGTCTCCATTGAATTATTAATTGGCGTCACCATGAGA
>BMAO01013522.1:0-19706 GCA_019973975.1 Trichonephila clavata
TATATATAATATATTATCTTTTATAAAAATATTGTGCTACAGCTAGAATTAAAAATAAAAGAAATAAACACAACGCAATTACTGAGCATTTTTAATAAACTTGTCTCCAAAATTTTAGAAAAAAAACGACTTTAATATATCAAAACATGTAGAAATGTTAATTGTGCCTAAACATAAGTCAATTAAAGGTGCCTGACTAGTGCAAAATCATCAATTTTAATGAAAATGACAAAAAAAATTTTATTTGATATTTTTAATATTTGAATTTTCTTCTTTCTAAAAATACCTTACTTTTGCTTGTACTCCAATTATTTACGAAGTTATAGCAGTTTTTATGTCAAGTGAGAACAACAAAAATGAACCGGAAGTTAGAAATCGAAACCGGAAGTGCTTTGAATTTGAAAGATTTTTACTCTTTTTTGAAGTTTTATTGAGTTTATTAATAAAATATTAATTTTGGTAATCTTAAAACTGAATATGGTGATATTTTTTTTAAAAATTATTTAATAGTTTTTAGTAAAATTTGGCAACAACTTTACAGGTTTGTTGTTATATTTTGATTTGTTTATGTTCTAGCGATTCGATTCTTCGCTCCTCATTTAACTTATTATTTTGATATATTTTATAAAAAAACTGTCTTTTTAAAGACAAAATATTGATTAATTATGGCTAAATCAAGATCTGGAAGGTCTAAGAAGCGCCGATTTACTGGAAATCGTTATACCATTCGTGCTACTATTAATGAGAATGATGAAACATCTGAGCTCAATTCTACTGAATCCGCTAGTGCCAAAAAATTGGTATCAAGCCATACAAGTTTGGAAATTTTCTCAGAAAGGTTGTTTGAAACTTATGAAGACAATAGAATTGTCAGTTTGACAACTTTGATTTCATTGTTTGCTATAGTTTGCTGCCCTGATTGTTATTCTCAGGGCTTGGAACTTATAGAAGACTCTGTCAGTGGATTATGTTCACATATGAACCTAAAGTGCAAAAACTGCTCCTTCTTTAAAGGTTTCCCTACGACAGAGAAGATGAAAGGTTCTTGTCTGATAAACTCTTCAATTGTTTTGGGGCTAAGGATAATCGGGAAAGGATTTTCAGCTGGCAAAAAGTTATGCGCTTTCCTGGGTTTACCTTTCCTATCAAAACTTGCTTTCCGCAATCAAGAAAGGAAACTGTTGAAAGCAACTGAACGCGTTGCTCAAGAAAACATCAACGCTGCATTAAGTGAAATCAAAGGCTCAAATAGTTTCACTAAATGTGGAATATCTATTGATGGTACTTGGCAACGCAGAGGCTACTCATCTTTGAATGGGTGTGTAAGTGCCATATCAGTTGACACCGGTAAAATTTTAGACATTGAAGTTATGACGCAATATTGCCACATATGCGCGAAAGGCAATAACCAATCATCGAAACATGTATGTTCGAACTATAAAGGTTCCGCTGGGAACATGGAGGTTGTTGGAGCCTACCGTATATTTGAGAGATCAAATGTAAGGGATGTGCAGTACAATGAATACTACGGAGATGGAGACTCAAAAGGATATGAAGCTGTTAAAAACTTTTATGGAATTAATACAGTACCAACTCGAGTGTATAGGCCATGTACAGAAACGTGTAGGGGGGGCGGTTGCGTCAATTAAAAAAACGATGAAAGGTTTAGGAGGGAAAAATAAATTAACTGATAAATTAATTGACAGAATCCAGAACTATTATGGAATAGCTATTCGAAACAATGTAGGTAATCTTCAAAGATGAAGAGTTGTGTAATAGCTGCATTTTTCCACTGTGTATCTGGAAAAAACAATTCTTTGCATGGACAGTGTCCTGAAGGATCTGAGAGTTGGTGTCGTTACCAAAGGGCAAAAGCAGCTGGGAGTCCTCTCAAAGAAAATAAGCTAGGACTTCCTAACAAAATTATAAACCAAATAAAACCTACATATCTAAAACTGTGTAATGAAACGTTGTTGAAAAAATGTCTTCATGGTAAGACACAAAATTGTAACGAAAGTTATAACAACATTTTGTGGAATATTGTTCCCAAAAATATATTTATTGGACTGCAAACATTTCGTTTGGGTGCATTATTAGCTCTGATACTTTTTAATTCTGGTTATGCTGGTATATTATCAGTGATTCGAAATGTAAATGGTTCCCTTACTGAAAGTGTTGTTCAAGAGTTAGTTAAATTT
Organism: Trichonephila clavata; assembly: GCA_019973975.1. Classification (NCBI taxonomy): domain Eukaryota; kingdom Metazoa; phylum Arthropoda; class Arachnida; order Araneae; family Nephilidae; genus Trichonephila; species Trichonephila clavata. Next base: position 2,199 of record BMAO01013522.1, read on the forward strand.
GATAAACAACGGATTTCAACATCTTTAAGACACTCTTCACCGATTGCAAAATTGTCGCGAAAAAAAAGAAAAGCAGCAAGGAAAACAAAAAGTACTAAGAATGAAAAAACAGAAGGCTTAGTATATTCATTATGGAGGGTTTTAAAGTACTTCTTTGCATGATTTTTATTTCTAATTTATGATAACCTTTGTGATAAACAATGTTTTTTAAGAGCTTTTTCGTGAATGTTTACGAGTAAAACAACACAAATATATTTTGTATTAAATATTTCTCAACTTCTAAAATAATATGGTAGAATATATATTTGTTTTTCTATGTAAATATTTTTATTTTTTAATGCAATAAGGTTTTTTTAAAGTGCATTTTATATGTCTAATCTGTAGTTCGTAAACTATGTACTTAGACTTTAAGAAAAAGCTTTTTGACACTGTAAAATTGTTAAAAATATTAAAAGATAAAAGTTAGAAGAAAGTTTATAATATTCATAATTGCTTTGAAAAAGTTTGTTTTTTTGATATAGAGAGGTTTTAAGTTTTTTTTAGCAGTATAGTTTTTTAAATTTTGAATTTTAAATCTTTAAATGCGTTTTTCTCTGAAACAGCTTTTTTGATATTTTACAACACGGTAAGCATGATATCTCAAAAAGTTCTGTAGATAATTGTTTGAAATTTTGTATCATGGTTCATTATTATAGTATGTATGCAGAGACGTAGGGATTAAGAAAAAACAGCATGTTTACCTTTTTTATAATTTTTTTTCTGCGTGATAAATGTGAAATTTTTGAAAAATTTGCATTGCGTGCACTTTTTGACCTCTAGTTCAGTAATAAATTAAAATTTTTCAAGATATTAGGTCAGTTCATTAGTAACTGTTTTCTGAGTAAAATTATATGGGTTTTTTAAAATTTTATGCATTAGAATTTATTTTACTATGTTTAACGTAACGTGCAAATAACGTCTAATTTAAACCTAAAATTAGCCATATTTAAAAAAAATACACTGAAAGAATTTTTTTTTGCTATTTTTATTAGTTTTCATTTATAAGCAAACAAAAAATGAGTTTAAAAGTAAATTTTCAGCAAAATTTCAAAAAAATGTCTCCGCAACTAGTCAGGCACCTTAAAGTAATTCAGTAAATTTTTAAAAATAATCTTTTGTTTTAGAGAGACTTTTTAATATACTCGCCCCCCCCCTTAGAATTATCATGCTCCCCAAGGGAGGCGCGCTCCACAATTTGAGAAATGCTGTCATACCCCCTAATGAACAACGTGCGTGTGTTTTTTGTTACATTCCTCTTCTGCTGTTTCATACCTTCCGAATTTGAGGAGTGTTACACACAATCAAGCGTATGTATTTTAACTGTAGAACGATTTTTTTTTTTGCATTATACCAGCACTTATACATCGAATTTTTTTATAAATCTGTCCACAAGTTCTAGATATATTAGATAAACTCTAAAATTTATCTTAATTTTGAACACCAATGTATATTATATCGAGTTATGGGTTAAGGCAATCTTTCTGAGCTAGGTTCTTTTTACACAAATCAATCAGGACATACTTTAAGCACGATGGTGCATAGACGAAATTATACGATACAGAAAGTTCTATTTTTGTGCCAACGTTGTCTTACATCAAGAATAAAATTCCTAATCATACAGGGACCATGATATTGGGTTCCGATGGAAAGGCGCATGTAACAATCCTAGATTTTATCCATCTACATGTATGTCTTCGTATAAGAGTTGAAATATATTTGAAAAGAAGTAACGGGGGGTATTTTTAAAGATCCTATTATAAAAAGAGTTTCCAGCTATGCTATAGAAAGACTAAGTATCATTGACTTTCTCAAATTTAGGATACATTTATAAATACAAATTATCTAATTTCTCTGAAAAATGTAGGCATATCTTTCCTGAATCATGATCCTACAGGGTTGATAGTTGGGGCATTGAAACAACTTTATGGTGCGTCGGTAGTTTTGTCTATTTTATCATTATTATTGTATAAGGCATCTAATTATAGATTTCATACATATCTGTCTGATACATAGTTATAATAATAAAACTTCAATATGTATATATAGTTACTTCCATAGCGTAACTAATATCGCATCGTATTTTTCGTCCTATACTCAGGATAAACTGCAACACGGATTTTGTTTATATACTAACCGTTACCCACCCGCTTCAGTGGGTATTTCATATGATGTTGTAAGAAAATATACTCTTAATAAGTATATATAAATTATTGACACCTAAATCCTAGTATTATGAATTCGATTGTATTGAAAAAAATTCTTATAATTCTCACCCTTTGATTTAAAAAGGACATAACTTCTAAATAATAGTTTCTAAAATTGAAGTAGAATTATCTTTTACACCCTCGTAATCCCCCCCTCCTCCAAGGTTTCCGCAAAAACCCTTTTTAGTGGATCTCTAAATAAAATAAACATACTTGCAAAATTTCTAAATATAGATCTAATATATTAAAAACAATTATTTATCAATAATCTCCAGTAACCACCTTTCAGAGTCGATTTTCGTAAGACCCGTTCATAATGGATTTCAATTCAACAAAAGAAACATGCGTATCAAATTTCATTACTGTAGGTTCAGTAGTTCAAAAACAGAAATTTTTATCTATAACATTCTTTAACCCCTCGCAACACTCTTTGAGGGTCGAATTTCACAAAGATCGTGTTTAGAGAGAGAAGAGCTCTAATTTTATGAAAGGATTTGTCCTACAAAATTTCAAATCTATTTCTGTTATAGTTCAAACACTGTTATATGTATCTACACCGCCCCTTAAGCCCTCGTAACGCATTTTTGGGTTGATTCACGAAACCGCTTCCATAGCGGATCTCTACTAAATGAATGGAATGGTCTTACCAAATTACAATGTATGTCTGATAGTCTAAAAACGTGAATAAATTTACCTATAACGAGAATAAATTTATCTATAACGGAATAAATATATCCCCTTAACCCTCGAAACGCACCTGAATATTTTATTTTTGGAAAATATTTTCTATAGCGGATCTGTATTCCATAAAAGAAAACATGCCTAAAACATTTCAAGTCTGTAGGTTTAATAGTTCATAAACGGGAATACTTATCTCTAAGCTTTTATGTCTAACGCCCTTTAAGCCCTCGCAACGCTCCATCCATGAGGTTCGAATTTTGCAAAATCAGTTCTTAACAGATCTCTCCTCCATGAAAGAAACATGCCTACCAAATTACAAGCATATAAGTTAATTGTTAAAAACCGTTATTTATAACGCCTTTTAAACCTTCGCAACGCCCCTTGGGTGTAGATTTAGGCAAAACCCTTTTTGTAGCGGATCTCTATTCCATGAAAAGAACATGCCAAATAAAATTCAAGTCTGTATGTTGGATAGTTCAAAAGATATCGTTATGAGTGATCTATATATCTCTCAAATTTTCCTTCGTTTCATTCACTTCATGCTGGATGTTAGTTGCTGTCATTTCACTTTTGTCCAGAAAATTACAAAAGGAGTTTGAGGTCTACCTCGATTTGTTGCAATGCAATCTCACATTTTCGCCCCATGAATCTTTAGTAAAATCAGAGTGAGTGAGTATTAACGTCACACTGTTCAGCTACACGAGGGTTTTTGGGGACGGTCAGCGTAATATTGAACCATGGTCAAGTGGTGCGGACGACACCTAAGCTGGCACTCCCCTCTCCTAACTACCACACCACACCAACGGGAGGACGTTTGAGCTCTAGACAGACTTAACGTGCATCGCTCCCCTACACGGTGGGACTTCAGTGGTACTGGGATCGAACTCATGACATGCTAGCCACGATCCGATGCCTAGACCTCTTGGCTACCGTGGCCACTACAATGTATCGGAATTCAATAATACTGTACTTTGATCTAAAACTACGATACGACCTTAACCTCTTAAGTGCCACCGGCGTATATAAACGTCTCGCTCAGTCAAAGCGTTAATTTTCCCGGACGTATATATACGTATTTCCAAACTACGATTTTTTTCTGCACTGTCATCCATAAAATTCTTCTAAAAGGCTTTGGAATGCAATATAAAGACCTTGACAATGTTCGCAAAAGATTTACTTATTTCACAAAGGATTTGCTCTTTATTCCTCCTCTCCCCCAAATACATCACATGCGCACTCCTACGTAGAACATGATTAGCATTGGGAAGTGAATCGCGTAACTTTCAATCGGCAGAGGGATTAATTATAAACCATACAAATTATAAATATGTGCTAATTTTTGTATATAATTTTTATATGACAAGCGCATGGGTTCACTGGTAATTATTAAACTTATTCTTAACTTAGTTTTGTTAAATTAATCATAAAATACATTGTTTTGCACTGATATATTTATAAGTGTAATATATCAGAGTGTAAATGTGCATTTTATTTTTTATTATATCAGAATGTATTTTGTTTATTTACTTTCAGTAAATTAGGGTTTGCAGCCCCGGGATCCTGGTGGTTTTTTCAAATCCCAGGATCTCGGGATTAAAAAAACTAATCCCGGGATTTAATTTTTGTCTGAATTATGTTTTAAAGTTTTTTTTCCAAAGTATTGTGAGTCTGGTGTTACATTTAATGTATCTTATTTACTTATTTTGTGCTGTATACTTTTAATGTCGGTTTTCTTATCTGTTGAACCTTGAAGGGTTCGAGGCGGGTGTGAATGTTAAACCGTGAAATTTGATATGTTTTTTCTTATTTCCTTCTGTAACTTTCTCCCCATCGCAAGTGGGGTCAAAAAACGGACATTTTTTCCACCCACAGGATGTTCGGTGTCAGCTAACTTGAAGGGGACAGAGGCAATTTGAATTTTTGGAAGATATCTAGCTACAGAAGATGTTTTATTTTACTCTTCTGAATCTGCTCTCACTTTCGGTTCTTGCACTGGTTTGGAATATATTTTTCTCAAGCACTTAATGCAACCTATTATTTTTAAAATCTTTTTTTTATTATTTATTAAAAAAATATGCATTTTTAGTATTATTAATTAACTAAGGACAAGAGTCATACCGTTACAGTCACTCAAAATCCTAACGATGAGAGTTTAAAGCTCGATAGAGCTAGGCATTCTGGTCATCCCACCCAAAGAATTATATTCTACTCTTGAGTGAAGTTACTTGAGATTCAAATAAATTTATGTGATCTCTACCATCAACAGACTCATTTTCGAATAAATTGGCCTGCTGAAGTTAGTTCAAATCAATCTTTTACACTTAGCTCGTATGAAATACCGACATGTAATTATGTTTTTAATTTTGAATTATGATGTATTTTTTAAGATATAAGTCAATATACAAATACTTTAGTACCTCCTGTAAGGTACACTTTGCATAATGCGCAATTAATGTTGGTACCGGCCGCTTTGGATATGGACCTTATGTATATTTACCTCTCTTTTAAGGAAATTCTATTTAAGTTAGGGTTTGCAATCCCGGGATTTAATTTTTGCCTAAATTTATGTTTTGAAATTTTTTCTCATTAAAATTTATATAGAGAGCTTCCACTTCCAAAATGAGACAATGCACAACATTCATTGCTATTTCCCAGCAATAAAAACAATATGACTCATTTGTTTGATGTGCATATATTAAATTTTGATTTTTCTTTCTGAATCATAAATCAGGAATCATTTTTCTGAATTATCAATTTAAGTCAATATAAAAGATGTGTTTTTTTAGAATTCTCTCTTTCATATATCAAGGGATAAATTGAGAGTAATATTATTTTGTTATTATAAGTAACTTCTTATAAGCTGTTATTGCTGTTTGGAACACCGAAAAGGTATTTCTTTAAAATTCTTTCTGAATATTTAAAGTCTGGGAATTTACTCATTTATAGGCGAGTTATTCAAAGTTTTCTTTTTTTTTTAATATACAGAAAGATAAGTTTAGTAATATTATTTTACATTTATTAGAAATATTATTTTATATTTATTAGTAATATTATTTTATATTATAAATATATTTTCAAATTAGAATGCATGTATTGCATCAAATTAGATTGCATTTAAACGTTGTTGAAAATATTTCGAAAATATATTTTTAGAGGAAGCTAAAAAACAGAATTTTATTGAACTGTGAAATATACAATGCATTTATTATTATTATTTAAAAAATTGAAGTGGGTTATTTGAGTATTTTTATTAGAGTTAATTTTAGTGTTATTATGATTATTTTCCAGTGTTATATGTTAATAAGATTTTAAAAAAGGTCAGTATATATTTTTTTCTATAGGAGTTGTACAAGTAGAAAATTTTTTTAGATTAAAATTTATGTAAATCCATTTTATTATTTGTACGTGCTGTGTACAGGTATATCTCAGATTGTCAGGAAAAAAAGTTTCAGTTAATAATTTTAATTTTGAAAAATCTACTTCATGTTTTACCATGCAGTTATCAATTCTAAATATAATAAACATAAAAAATAGTGCTTCAATGTAAATAAAAAATATGGGTTTTTTATTATGTTTTAAATTTACAATAAGCTATTGTAAAATCTCAAACATATCGGTTTTAAATTCAAATGGGTCAAATTTTAATGAATTCAAATTGTACTATTTTAAGTGAATTTATTCTGTATTATTGTTATTTGTTTTATATAATGAATTAAGTTTTGTTTTGATTTGTTTCAATAAATAATATTAAACCAATTTTTTTAATTATGTTTTTAGTTTTATGTATTTTCCACCATGCTAATGTGCAAGTATTTTTCATAAATAGTTCCGTTCTAATCCCGGAACCAATCCTGGGATCCCGGGTTTTGGATAATGTAATCCCGAAATCCCGGGATTGAATATATAGCACAAGATTGCAAACTCTACAGTAAATTAATAATTTTTTAAAAAATAAACTTTTGTTTTCTCCTTTTCAATTTGCTCGCGCCCCCTCGTAGAGTTGTCACCCTCCACAACTGTGTGACCCACAGTTTGAGAAGGGCTGCTGTATATGCATACAGTAGGCTAACCATGAATAGTCTACTTTAACTATTCAATGGAATGTGTTACCTATGATATTCCTTTAAAATATAGTTAAGTTGAGTATATTATATATTTAAAGTACATATAATTTTAATTCACTAATCAGAAGATTCAATAATGGCCCTTGATGCCCTGTATGATGTTTCGTAAATTTACCCACTTATTCATCTCTAGTGTCCGCAGCCTCAAGTACGATTGCAATTTAAATGTGATAAGTAGAAATGCAGTTCATAGTTGGTATGAAATTACTATCTCATAGTCAATGTTATCCTGTTAAACATTCGTCACGGCTAAATACGTTTCATCAATCTATATTATTATGGCAAATCCTGAAATTCCTTAAGCAGATATATGAGTGGAGGTACATTCAGTGATTCTTGAAGCATATCTGTGCAAATGGGTTTCCAAATGTATTAATGAATGCGTTATTGGAGTCCTTGTATTCCTAGCCGAACAACTGTTGTTGACGAAGGTAGAAGAGCTCGGGTTGTAATGGAAGTGTGCGTTCTAGTTTATGAATCTCCTTTGAGAATTCAATCAAGATGTAGATTCCCGGCTCTTATTGGAGTTTACTGTTCCTTACGAGACATATGTATCCTTCTGACGCGAGTTCAGTTTCAAAATGGATCGAGTGCTCGAGTTTGTAAAGGAATCATTCAACTTAATAGCACCATATCGAGGTAAATGGAATAAACGCACTTTTGATATGATGTATTGCATTTTGAATATATGTTTTCTTACGATTATTTTAATGTGTATCCGAACATGTTGAAAATGACCAAATTCGTTCAATACTATATATATGTGTATATATATATAGGTCTTGAACGAATTTGGTCATTTTCAACATGTTCGGATACACATTAAAATAATGGTAAGAAAACATATATTTTAATTTTTCATATTTCTTTTAAATTCTGTTGCCCGGTTATCTTGCAATTTCAATTCTTTTCAGTTTTAATCATGTTTATTCATCTCTCTCTAGCAGAGAAATTTTGATTACATTATTTTCTGGTCCTAATTCAGCAACAGATTTAGAAATCACAATAGGTTCCCATTATAGTCCATTGACTATTTTGGTGTCTTCCATTTTCAAGTTCTAACTCTGTTTCATGCTATACATACGTTTATTTAAATCTTGTACAATATACATCTCCACCATTTTTTTTATAGTTATGTGTCTTAAAATCAGGTTTATATCTTCTGGATTTGTTAGTTGATAGATTAGTCTTGTTATTTTTTCAATTTATTATACTATATATATATTACTGAATAGAGCTATCCTTTGGTTTTACAAAACATACTTTGTTTTTGTTTCTACGCTACCTAGAGGTCAAGTTACAATCAATTTTGTAAAGTTAGAAAAAACGTAAGTGGGTCTTTGATCTGAAAGAAGTGGACATTTAAATTGTTCAAAATGTATCATTGTGAGTCTGATAACTCAAAATGTTGCAAATGTATTTCTATAAAACTTTTAAACCTGATATTTTTGTTATTTTCTAGAGAATGTACAAAACTATTTCTTATTGTATAAAAACATTTTGAATTATCGCTTGTTTTTTTAAATAATGGTATCATAAAGAATGTCACATCTCTTATAATGTTTACTCATTCCACCTTAAAATTTTTAAATTTTAGTAAGACATTAAAGTTTTATATAGTACATTTTCTAGATAAATGCATCTAACTTGTTTTAGTAATACTTTTAAAATATAAGAGTTCATTACTTTCTTCTCTAATTGCTTTGAAGGTTTTAAAAAATATTGCTAAAATTTCATTTATAAGTGTGATTTTTGTAATATTTAAGTAATTTATTTTAAATATTTTTGTTAAGTATAGTATTTAAAGGTATTGAGTCCTAAAAAAAGCATTTATAATGTTTAAATAAGCTATTTTATTAGAAAGTACTGGGAACGTGTTTGGATACTTTAAACCGAAAATTCAAAGAAAAGCACGTTTAAGGTATCCGCGCGAACTCGTTTAAGTAACTAGATTCGGTCAAAACACATATTGTATTTACTCGAATCTAAGCCGCATCCCAAATTCTCAACAAGATTTTGTAGAAAATGAAAAATAGTGTAAAATGACTTATCCAAATCGAATTTTATGAAATTTAAAAGATTAACTAATAAGAAATCAATAATTAGTTAATTTACCAACATTATAAATTTTTATGTACATACACATGAACCTGTAATTGTGTTAATTGCACTTACCAGTAAATTTTTTTTAGATTCTAAGCTGCTCCTGATTTTCAAGAGCTTTAACATTGGAAAAAAAAGTGTGGCTTAGATTCGAGTAAGAACGGCTTTTTTGTTTTTATTTTATTGATTTGAGGCATTGCAAAACATAATTTTTTTAGTTTCTAGAGTATCTAGAGGCCAAATTAGAACCAATTTTATAAAATTAGATACATCGAAAATTGGTCTTTAATTTACCATAAGTGGACATTTAATTTTTCAAAATCTATAACGGTGACAATGATATTTTGAAATATCACGAATGCAATTCTATGAAACTTTTGTGGTTATATTATTTTTTAGAGAATGTACTAAAGTATTTTTTTTATAAATACTTCTGCAGTTATGGTCTGTTATTTAAATATTATCTAGTAAAGAATGCCACATTTCTTATAATATTTACTCAATCAGCTCTAAAATTTGTATACTTTAAAAAATATTAAACTTTTAGGACATTATCTAGATAAATGCATGGAATTTGTCTTAGTAATACTTATACTGATATAAATTTATTACTCTTTCTCTAATTGCTTTGAAGTTTTTCAAATGTATTGCTAAATTTCACTTATAATTTTTTGTAAAATTTAGATATCTTTTTTAAATACTGTTAATTAAATAATAGTATTCATTGGTATTGATCCTTGAAAAAAAGCATTTATAATGTTTTAGTATGCTATACTTGTAAAAAAGTACTTCGAAAGTGTTCAGATGCCTTAAATCAAATCAAATAAAAGCGAGGGAATATAATTAATACACAGAAACAATGGTGGAAATAATTTTAAAAGAAGGAATTCATAAAGGAGGTGCGTTATTCAATGAAAAATTATGTGCATTGGTAACAAAATGTTATAACACTTTATAGCTTGAGTCGGTGTTTTTTATGAAAATATTTTCGAATTAACTTTTGATGAATAAAAAATTCTTTTACAACTAAAACTTTTTTAAAACTAATTAAAAAATTTAACAGCCCATAATAAAGTTATTGCATATTAAAAATAGCTGTAATAAAAAAAATGATAGTATGATTTCAAGATAAAATAAAACTTTGAAATTTATAATTTAATCAACTATAATTGTGAGCACATATTTAATTTTTTTTAAAAGAAAGATAAATCGATATTGAGCAAAACAACTTTTTTCTATTCACAAATTGCCATTGAAATAAACATATTTTACTATAAAAAAATCTCAAATTTAGGAAAAATTGTTGATTAAATCATGAAACTCTTCGTTAGTATTTAATCGGTGTCAATTTCTTATACATTTCCCAATAACATAATATTTATTAAATGTAGCGTAATTTTGACAATAAATAGCAAATTGAAATCTGAAAATATAAATGCATAAAATAAAAATTAACAAAAATACATCGATTTTATGATTTATTGTCATAAAATAAAGTATTTAAATGTCTGCAATAGAACTATTAATAAAACATGCAATCAAGAATTTTCCCCGAAAACTATCATAGATATTTTAAAATACTACATATATATTAAAATAATGAATATTTACAAATATTCCTTTTTTTAAAAATACTTAAAAAATATTTATTTCAATAAAATTATAAATCACTTTTGCAACAATTCTTGCAAAGAACTTAGAGTTTAAGGGAACCAGGACATGCTCGAAAGTGTAAACTGCCAAAATTAAGACCCTTTGTTTATGAGACACATATCTTTTAAAATTTCGAATAGAGCTATTTTACGTTCTTAATAAAGATAATTTAATTATTCTGTAGAACTGCAAAAATAACCTTTTAGTTCAAAAATTTTTTTTCCTACTTAATTTAAGAAATACATAATTTTTGAAGACTCATAATACATACTTAAGTTTAGGTACCATTTTTTAAAAAGTATCTTTTTTTATGCAAAATATTTTTACCCATAAATAAAACAATACACAAAAGACAGTGAACCTATTTTTTAGTGAAAATTTAGTATAGTGTCTTTAAAAAAATAAAACTTTTAAATTTCAAATTTTTTTTTATTTTTCTGCTTTTTTTATGCATAAAACCATTTTTAAAAAATTAGGCACGATTTTAATAGAAAAAAAATTAGGTTCACTTTATGCATAGGCATCTTGCATAGAAGTATAAAATATTTGGAATCTTATAGTGCAATAATTTTTTTTTTTAAATTTACCTAAATGCAAAAAAAAAAAAATATGCTTTTGAGAAAAAGTGAAAAAACTAAAAAAATTGTTTTCACATATTATACACTTGATTAGTATTTGCTTGCCTATTTTTATATGCCTAATAATAATGCTTAATCATTTTCTACAGTTACAAAAAGTAATTTTAAATTCATATGTTTTTTCCCTTTGTTTTAGTTAACATAAACATATTTACGAGATACATATTTTCATGCAAGTACCACTTCTTATACAAATATTTCTTGAATGTACAAAACCTTTTAGACATATATATATATATATATATATATATATATATATATATAGTAACATAAAATGAAAGAAATACATGGCATAATAAAATTGATAATACAAAATAATATCACTAACAAAGCTAGAAGATTCAAACCAGATTTAAAGAAACACACTTTAAAAATAATGGAAGAGTCTATTATAGAAGAATTAACTAAGCGTATGTATAACATGGAACAGAATTAGAACTTTAAAATGTAAGAAGCCAAAAGAGTCAATAGACTAAAATGAAGACCTGTTATGATTTCTAAAGCTGTTGCTGAATTAGGACCAGCAAAATTAGGGTTAAATATATTTTATGGATCCTACCTTCCACTGTTCAGCAGAAATTTTATACATAACAGGAAAACATACCAATATTGAAAAGTTAGGCCTAAAACCAACCACGTGTAATTTGCAACCAAAAGAAAAATAAAATAAAAATAATAGAAAATATGAAAGGAAATGAATCCTAACAAAATACAAATACAAATAATTTTGAAAAGGAATAACGAAGCAAAAACTTACATGAAAACAATGCAAATAACCGGAGAGCGGGAAAAACTGTACGTACGAGAACAATACGCTAAATGATCGTTAAAAATGACGTGTTAAGTTGATAAAGCCAGATGCAAAAATTAGTGGCGCCACCTGAATAGTTTTTTTGTAATTAAACAAAGCAAACTAAAACAAATTGAAAATAATAAAAAACAGAAGGAGAAAAAAACAAAGAATAGTACTTAAACTTTGAAAAGGAGAATTAGAGAGATAATTTAGACATATATTTAAAATGAAGTTACTTGGATAGTTGTATTCTAAGCAATTATTGCGATAGCTTAAAATTATTTGCTTAACATCATTATCTGTGACTAAATCGTTATTTCTTTTTATAAAATTTAAGAGGATATTTCCTAAAAATAGATAGAGAGAGATGTAGGTTACTTTCCCAAAAAGGCATTTTAATAATGTTAAAATCAAAAGAGTCTCTTTTAATCAAAAATATTACTATTAGCTATATTATTCTTAACAATTAATTTGTAGGTCTAAAAGTTTGCAGATCATTATTATAATTGGTTTTTAATAATTTCGGATATAGGGGATAATATTTAAATTTACTATATTACTGAAGATGATTAAGTCATCTATGTATCTAAAAAAGTAACAAGAATCTATACTAATGTTATCATATTCATAAAAGTGCAGATAAATATTGGCTAAACAGTTACTCGCAGGTCCTCCTTGTGGAAGACTTTTAATTTGCTGATAATAAGAGTTATTGTGAAAAATATAATTTTCATATAGTACTAGATGAATAATTGAAAGATATTTATCATACTTAATTATTTTATTCAAAAATATTTGTTATAGGCTATTTTTGAGAATTTTAACCATATCCCCAATATCTATGGAATTAATAAATCTTCAAAGTCATAGGTGTGAATAGAAGTAATTTTTTTATCTTGCATGTACTTAATGATATCCAAGCTATTCTTAACTATAATCGAATTATCAATACTGTCTAATGTGGATTGAATAACCTTTTGTAGCTTTCTACCGGAAGTGTATATAAGTTTTAAAGCCGTTTTTTATAGTCCTAAATTTAATAGGATTTTTATGAAATTTTGGAGTTAAGAAAATACGAGGAATTTAATATCCGAAATGCGTAAATCTAATTTTTTTATAAAAAGCGGAAATTCGATTAAAAATTTCTCAATTGCTAGAATTAGATTTTTTTAAAAGCATTATTATTATGAAAATGTCTATTAAGCATATCAGCATACAACCATTTGCAAATAATTGCATAATTACCCGGAACTTTATCAACATAAACAATAATGAAATTCTTTTGTAGTTCTACAATATGATGCTTAAGATTTTTGTAAATTAATCCACAATCAGTTTTATAGTTATTTTTCAGTAACTCTTTTAAAACATTGCATTTAAATTCATTAAAAGCTTCAATAGGAAAAGTGTATTTAATTGCTAATTTAGTAATGAAGTTACAAATATCTTTAGAGATTTGTTTTTTTTATGGCATTATTATTATTGGAGATCATTAATCTATAACTAGTACCTTTGACATAATTTCCCTAGAGTATTATCTTCAACAATATTTAAATTGCCAGTTACACATGTTTGTGATGCTCGTTTATAAATCAGGATAATCCTTACATTACAAAGAAAGGTATTATTTTGCAAATCATTAATCTTATTGTAGTTAAAAATTGAGCTACCAATTTTTTTATTATATTTAAAAGCCTTTTTAATGCAAACATTATTGATAGGTAAGCAATGCACATATTTATTAAATGTTTTTGAAAAATTAATGTTATTATAGGATTTATTCATGAATAAAATTGTACAATACTCAGTAGTACTATTTACCAAATCTTTATCTTTTATATTGAATTTATGAATGAGAAAATTAATAATATCTTTAATAATATGTAAGGCATGGCAATCTTGAAAATTATGCTTATCAAGGATAACTTAGTATACTTGATTTCTTTTTTGTTCAAACCAAACAGGAAATATTTAATATGTTTAATGTTAAAAGACTTTTCAAAGTTAATACATAAATCATTAATTTTAGGAGCAATCTCAACTGGTAGTTTACTATTTCTTTTCTTCCTTTTATATATATATCTGGTTAAAATTTTCAATCGTTAATAAAGTAATTTGTATTTATCCACTTAAAATCAAATACATTTTTTTAAACTTGTAGTGGAAGACACTTGATGTTAATACAGTTTTTTCAAATATTTATTCTTTAATTAAGTTTAATCAATGAATAAATAGTAACATAAAAATACTAGTCCAAGAGCATATATAGAAAGGAAAATCGCTCGTTGTTTCACTGTAGCGCAAGGGATAGCGCGTTGGACTTCTCGTCAGAGGTTGTTGTGAATCCGTCAGCCAATGTTGACTTTCCAGACTATAATTTATATTTTTTCCAAATATGATTTTATTGTGTTACTGTTTTGGTAAACTTTTATGTCCAAATTGTGTGTAATAACTGTTTATTAATAGATCCAATAGATGGCTGTTTTAGAGATTTTTGTGTAACAAGAGGCAGAGAATTGGCTTGTTAGGTCTTTTGATGGTTTAAGAAGATGTTTTATAAGTAAATGGTCTTGTGAAATTTTTTTGTACTCCCCTGGTAAGTGGTCTCTTGTTTCACGGATAGGATTGAAGTGGACCTACATTTTGAATCTACGCCAGTGTCAGGCAGACACTTTAATAGTTCTGGGTGTTGGGGATGAATTTTCGAGACAGAAATTTAATTCAAGATTTAAGCCCCTACAAAAGGTCGTGGTTTCGAACCTTACCTGGGATGGCTTAATTTCTGTGATTGGGATTTCTTTTTACTATACTATTTTATTGAAATAATTGAATTTAGTTAATGAATAAATAGTGACAAACATACAAAGAAATCCAACACCATATACTGAAAGGAAAATTGCAAGAAAAATCGCTTTCTATTTTGCCACTTAATATTGTGATTCTGTCATTTGTATATACATGTTTATGTTAATTAAAACTATTTAATATGAAATAACTAAAATAAAATTTTTCTATGTTGACCTAAGTAGGAATTGATTTAATTTTTTATGTTACTTTTGTTTTAAGAATGATGAATATTAACAATATATAACAAATCTAGAAATTCGATATTTTTTCGGTCGTACTATTTAATATTAGACCGAATAAAATAAATGTCTAATATAAATATATTTCTAATTTAAGGCACATGAATAATGTATAATGGTTATTTTCTATTCCTCTGATCTCGAATATGTTTCTGCAAAGCTCAGAATTAGTTTCAATATTGTATATGCTGTGAAAGATAAATAATTTCATCGATATTTCTTATAATTTCAAGAACTGAGATATTTGTTAGATATTTGCCGGCTTATCTTCGTCATTTTACACTAAATGAATATAAATCATAAATCTATATATCACGAGTTCACAAACACTCGAAATACGGAAATAATTCTAAATGAAATTAAACCAGACAAAATATTTTTGAACTTGTCTGGACATGAGTCTGTAAACCAGCTTTAAATCGGGCTAAGTAATGAACAAAATTATAGCCTCTTTGAGGATACTTTGGATGAATATTTGTATTCATGAATATCAATAAAAAAAGGAAAAAAAAGACAGGAACGTATTGACTATTAAAATGAAAGTGAGAATGAGGTTTGTGCTTAACTACCACAAAATTCAAAAGGAATGCTGAAGAGCTTGTAATATTAATAAAATTTACATAATATGTTGCATTCCTTCCTAATTTTCATCTTACTTTGTCACCGTCAGATTTTCTTATTAAGAACTATTCTTAACTATTCCCTCTCACTAAATTCATTTCTCAAAGAGGAAAGTTATGTATAGTATGAAAATGCAGAAGCAAACTATTAAGAAAACTGCTTATAGGAAAATTATAATAGTAATATTCAGAAAATGAAGTTGAATTTCTCGTGCATCATCAGTATGAATAGAGTAATTCAAAGCAGTTTTACTTTTTATTTTAATTAAATCACAGTTTCGTCTTTTTTTGCTTGAAATATACTATCTATGAAGTTCAACTATGTATGTATACATATGCTACATAAAGACTGAAGATTCAGTTTCAAGAAGTGACTAGAAAGCTATGCAAATTTCGAGATTAAACCACCTCACCGATTTATATAAATGAAGTGGATGTGCAAACTCTTGCTCTCTAATGTGTATTGTTGCTCTGTGGAAACCTTTTCTTATCTCAGAGGATACATGATCAGGTCTAGCAGACGGAGGAGTTTACGAGGTGCATGGGCATTGGACTGAGTAAGCAGGAAGACGAATTCAAAGCATTCAAGCTGTACTTGCGGGCAAAAAGACATTAAGAACAAAGAAATGTGGTAAGCTGGAGAGGATACGGTGTGACGGTACTCCATCAACATGTAACCAACAATTTTATCAACAACAGTTTGATTGATGTAACATCCAAGCATCTACCAAACAGTGTCGGTTTGGCAGGCCCTTCTTTCACTATTTTGCAACAAGTGTACCAATTGTATGTCCTGTATCGACTAAATTATTACCCGTCTATTGGCCGCTAGTTGCCTTTACTTATAGCGTTTATTAAGAAAACTGCCACTGACCACAGCACCGACGATTCCTCTTTAGACAGCATTGGTGCTAAGGCGATGTGGTCGACGGAAAAGCACGGGCTGTATTCTTAGACGAGACAATTGTGTGTACGAGTCAAAGTCAAATGTGTGCACGAGTATGGCAAGGCGTGGTGACAGTTTTAATTCAGCTGTATTTGTAGAGCTTCCCAGGGTGCAATACCATGGCATCATGGATTGAAGTAGCATTGCTTATGGTAGCAAACCATCTTTGGTTCATACTCAGGGCACTGAGATGAGCCCAGCAAAGGACTGCGTTCAGCAATATTTCCCTCCCTTTAGGGAAGCCCAATGCTTTTTAACAGCAGGATAGCACCCGAATACACACAGCTTGCATCTTCTAACGTATTCTGCAAGATCCTTCTATGAACATCATTTTTGCCTGATGTCTCACCAATTGAGCAGGTCTGGGATGTGATTAAATGCATTTGAATGCTTTTCTACCATCACAAATTAGAACTGTGCAAATGGTTTACATGAAGAACTATCATTCAGGATGACACTCTTACTCTCGTTGACTCTGTACCTAAAGGTGTTACTTCCTTTATCGCTTAGAGCACCAGAATTGTTCTGCAACCTTGTAAGCTGATCTTCCTCTTCATCTATATTGCAAGCGTCATTCAAAGGAACTTCACTTAAAGTTCGTTGTAATTCCCGTATCTGTCA
>BMAO01013524.1:0-24060 GCA_019973975.1 Trichonephila clavata
TTTTAAAGAGAGAGATTTAAGGTTTTCTTCCCCCGCTAACTGCTTCTACGAATAAAAATGCTTTCAATTCTCTTCAAAGCGAATCGTATGAAACTATTTATCCAACTTGAGAATCTGCCAAATAACTGTGGGAAAATATAACAAAAAGGCGAGATACGTGGCAGAGCTTACAGAGCATGAATTTTTAAAACGCTTCTCATTCACGAGCATTTAATGATGTAAACTTACATAAGAAGCCAAATGCATTTCGAAATGATACCCAATGACACTTCGAGACGGGATGTCGTTTAAAAGGATATATGTCACCCAGGAAGAAAGAAAAAGAATGTGGACTCATTAAAACAAAGGTTTTTGTCGGATCTTTTTACAAAGAAAAAAGTACTTAAGTATTTTTTTAATAATTTATGGCGAAGTTTTTAAGTCGCAAAAAATTTCCTTTTCTGAATTGAAAAATGGTTTTTAAAAACGTTTTGACAGTAACTCAAAATATAATAATAAATGTAAAGTGGTGCGTTTAAATTCTAATTTAATAGTGTGTAATGAATAACTTAATAAAATGACGTTTTAAGAATAATTTTAATAATTCGAATGAAAAGATATGTAAAGAGAAATAGTGCATTAATAATTTAATTTTATATACATCGATCATGTATATAAATGTCGTTCCAGTGTAAAGCGAATAAATTTATAATTTAACCATTTTAACATGGTTATTAGTTACTTTATTTCTAAGTACATGCACTTCAAATATGCATGTTTAAATGGGAATCAAATGTGTTCGTTTTGTAATTTTTAAAAATATATCGCATATATATATATATATATATATATATATATATATATGTTTGCACAAACTCTTTTAAACTTTTGCGATTCTAAATACAGGTTTTTGCGTATAATGTAACTAACTTCAATGATAACAATAGAAACTATAAATACAAATAATTTCGTGTAGTAGCTATTAGAATTTGACAATTGAAGACCTTCAGGTCTCATTAAAGTTACAAATTTTTTGCAAATTTTATTCGTTTCATTTTAGTTAATCGAACTTGAACTTTTTAATTATTATTTTACACAAATTAAATTTTTAATCAATTATCGGAAAAGTGAAACATTATACATATAGCAAATGATTTATGTATTCAAATAAAAACGTGTTATAATTAACTACGAAACGATTTATAAGAAAATATAAAATTAATTTACCAAACGATTTTTTAACAACAGATTTCGGGGAGAGGGGGATCTAAGTCATTTTTCATAAATTTTGAATTATTTTTTTTATATATCAAATTTGTTCACGAAAAAGACAACATTGAGAAAAATCTTTAAATTTCCTGAATGGACATCCAGTTTCAAAATTTGCAGCAAACATATCAAAGACAAATCTGTCACTTCTTTTTTTAAACAGATCGATTTTTGGAACATCTTGCAGGTAGGATAACAATTCAAGAATGATCCTTCCGACCGTGTAGGTGATCGGAGAAAAATCCACTACTCTCTTCAGTTCTTTTCGCTGGCTCTTGACAGACGATCGGTAATCCCTTCGACTTTAGGATCTCGTGCATTTTTTATTTAGATTACCCCCTTCCCTCCTTTCCCTTATTTAATGAGATGTAGTCAAAAAGGTACCTTTTCATCTTGCTACATTGTACAACAACAAAAAAATTCCGTTGTAGGACACAAAAAAAAATGAGGGGAAAAAACCGATTTGAGTTCTGTCATCTCAATTTCTTTCAAAAGAAGGTCTCGAATAGAATTGTATTTCTTAGAAGCTTTGCGTGTGTTTTTCATTTAAATAAAGGCTTAAGGATAGGAGAAGAATTGACAAAAATAAATTGATGTAACTGACAAAAGATATAGAGTAAGGGAAATATAGAAGTTTATTCTAGAAATTTACTGACAAATAAACGATTGAATACGGTACATTTAAGAATAAACTCTAATAGACTTAAAATCCTTACATAAATTAAGTATATTCTTTCAGCTATTGGATACTATACTGAACCAAAATGCAAAAAAAAAAAAAAAAAACTGTTAATTTTTATATATTATTTAGAAAAAATATTACTTTAAAGCAACAAAAAATATAATCAATAGAATAAAAAATTGTAACAAGTGTAGAATAATGCAATTTAAAATATTTCATTAAAATAAAGATTTCAGAGTCATTAAAAACTAATACATAATACAATTAAAATTTTAAAACATAAAATGCGAGTTTAATAAACATTAGTACAAAAAATTTAAATTAGCCATGAATTTACAAAGGATTTTTAGTGATACTTTTATTCGAATTATTGTTGATTTTATAAAAATAATAATTATAAGAACTTTGCATAAATTTTCAACATTTAGTCTATTTCTAATTTAATATCTGTTAACAGAAATGTAAATCATAGTGTGTGTGTGTGTGTAACATTAATAATCAAAATAATAGAGGTTCATAATAATTATTAGATATTATTACAATGTGTACGCGTGTGTGTGTATTTGTGTGTGGGGGTGCACGAAAAATTATAATAAAAAAGAGAACAAAATTGAGAAATAAATTTCTATTAAAGTAAATAAATTTTTAAAAATTACAGAATATTATATTATAAATCAACAGGCAGTTTTTTTTAACTCCTATGGTAGAAAGAAAAATTAATTCTGAGCAATCGTAATTCCTATTAAAAAAAGAAACATGAAATGTAAAGCCCAAAATAGACCAAAGAAATATCAGTTCTTTCGCATAAAAAAAATCATTTTTCAATTTTGAATCATTTATAATGTAGAGATTTCTTTACTGCCGTACATATTTAATGTAGATCATACAAGAACAACTATTAAGGAAAAAGTGGACCTAAATTTAAATAAACACGATATTAAATTATTCCGCGCAAATATAGCAGTCAAACATTCTGGAAAATAAATGCTTGAAAAAACAGAACAATTTTCATAAAGTGTCAAACTAAGAACAATTTTCAAAAGTGTCAAAACAACATGTTAACTTAAAAATATGAAAAATACGAGATTTACTTCTTTCATAACTGCTTTTCTGAGATATTAAAATACCTCCTGAAATTTTGAAGTCGACGATAATTTATTGAATATTTTATGCAAAAAATATCTAATGAGCTGAATTTCAGAGAAAAATCGAATTCTTCAATAATTTAAAATATTGTTTAAGAAATGAACATTAGCATGCAGGTTACATTGAAAGTCAAGATGTACGTCCTAACGTCTAAATATTTGCTTTTTATAAGTGATTCTGAATGCTATGAAGGATGTTTTATATACCTTAAAAGAATTTCTCTCATTCTTACAAAAATATTTTATGTTCATACCTCTTTTGCAAATGGTTGAGTGTTTTGTGTGTACATTTGTGTATAGATGCACGCACAATTTGAAACATGATGTTTAGTATTAAATCTTACATTTCAATGGGGACAAAGATAATATCGGCCTTTTTCGATTATCTTCCCATTTTTATTTCTTCTCTAATCCCCATTCTTTATCGAATATTTTCAAGAATCTAAATTTCTGCCTTCAATGAAAAATTCCTGCCTTTACCACAATGAAAATACCGGATGTGAAATATTTCAGCACCATGGACAAATTGTATCTCTTAAAAACACTAGCACTAATAATCTTACTTTTTGATTTAAAAATATGTTCAAATAATAGATAAACAGAAGAAAACACCGGTACCCGTACAGAGTACGGGTAAGCAGGTTGTGGCCAACTTTTAGTAGCACGAACGGTGTACGGCAAACCAATTAAAGGGTTGATAATTATCATTTGGAAAGAAGAACATTTTTTTCTTCGAAAGGATGCATTGATAGTTGTAAAATGTGAAACTTCCATTCTATTATCCAACTAGAATCTTAAAAAACTGATGAAAACTTATCTGCAAAAGGTACAGCTCCAAGCGTATGGCATATTAATGATGATTGATTACGCCGAGATCGCTTTCGGAGTTTCGAAACCATTTTTCATCAATTTCTTAGTCAAAAATCCAAATATTAGCTTAACGCATCAAATAAAAACTGCATTCATTTTTGCTTTTCTTGAAGTTCCTTGACTTCTCCTCAACTCTTCTTGGCACCCTTTCCATACCGCTCATTACCCCTGTCTTCAAAGTACAAAGCGGAACTGAAATTTTTGCGAAAAAAAATTAACGAGACTCTTTTCTCGCGCGTTGAAGAAGAAAGAACTCTCACTAAATGTAGCATTTGTGAAGGCGAAGGAACCCTGTCTGGCAACTCAGCAAATTAGGGGTAGGGTAACGAATTCGGATGACGTTTGCAAGTGAAATGAAAAACATCAAAGCCTTCCACCCCCCACCTTAGTGTCAAGCAAAACAGTTCTAATGATTGATGGTGATGACACACTTGTGCATGGCTTAAATTGATGGAATCATGCTGCAATATCTGAGCAGTGCTTGATAGTAGTAATATGACAGCAGCAACAATATCAGAATTGTTAACTGTAACCGTGATGAGATAATAATTAATTCACTATTGTAAAAATCATTTGAAACATAAAAAAAACCGTTTATTTATTTTGATAATTAACTAACCCCTAAAATTAATTCCCAATATGAACAGTAAATAAGTAAAAATAACCATATTATATCAATTGTATAAAAAACATTAAATTCAACTCACAGTCCAAGATGCCAAGCATCTGATACTTGTATATACTAAACTCACTTCTGAAAGACGTATACTCGTGAATAGTCAACAAAAAAATACAATATTATCGTGGCATCCTCCTTTCTTTGTCTTTGTCCACAACAAATCATCTTTAACATCGTTTTGTGCATACATTAACAGCATTTTTCCCGTTTTTTTGTGTTTGCTAAAATTTACTATACGTGTATGTATATATATATATATATATATTGTTTGTATATGTGTATGTGGGTACATATGTGTGTATTTGTAGGTATATATATATGTGTGTGAATATATATATATATATATATATTCACACACATATACTGTGCTTTTTTATGCATTGAGTCAGTACACTTGTGGAATCTGTATACATAGGATAAGATTAGAGTTTCTTTGCTCATTTATATTATTGTTAATTATGGTTAGATTCATTATTAACCTCTCTTGCAAATATTTTTGTTTATACATATTTATATTTGTTTATTTCTTCCGGATTCCTATAGTAATTTAATATTGCAATTTCTATTCTATTGCTGTTATATTCACCCACGTGGGTTTTAGGCTTTTGCCTTAGTTTATATTGGGAGCTATTGTGTCGAAAAAATTTCTGCTGAAGGAGAAGGTTGAGATCTCACAACTTTGTTTAATCCTGTTTCACTGTCCTAAACCAGTGACATCTCGAGAAATCATAATAGTTTTCCACTCTAGCTACATTTCTCTTTTTTGGTTTGTCATGGTTCCATGTTCTTGGTTCTTCCGGTCTGATCTTAAGATTCTCGGGATTTATTAATCTTCTTTTTAATTATTTACTGCTATATATATATATATATGTTCATATGTGTATGTGTTTATATGTATATGTATGCTTTATGCATTTGTATTTTGAAAATCTTATTATGTTCATGCTTCCTAATCTTCCTCATTGTATAATTTTAATTAAGGAATGTCTCCGTTTTTGCATGTGAGCAATTTTGTATTTTGTTCTGTATTTATTGTATTTGCATCCATTCTTGTTTTTTTCTCTTTTGATTCCCATTTGGCAGTATCCTTCTACTTCAAACTTTCTACCACTATTGATTGAGTAATGACTTACGTTTGTAAGCCATGTGTTATAATTTTGTCGTCTAGTAAGGTGATTTTACCTAGTCTAAACAAAAAACGTATTGTTCTCACCAATAAGAGAGCATCGAATCTCACCTATATTTAACAATAATTTTAAGGGCACATCGAAATTAAAATGACAACCGTGCCGTACTAGAATGCATCGATTTTTTTTTCAGAATTTCAAAATATACCTATGCGGAAAGATATTCTCTGGTACATATATGATAGGAAAAAATGAAATAAAAAATTAATTTTTAAAAGAACTGTCAGAAGAAGAATGATATTTAGATATTTGAGCCTTTTATGGTGCAAAAAATCAAAGTAATTTTTATTAAAGAAAATCAGGCAGTTTAGTACTCTTTATCATTTAGTGCAATAAGAAGACACATACTCAATAGTTATGAGAAAAGAAACATTAAGTACATAACTTTTTTAGGATTAAATTTTTAAAAAAACTGCTGTCGAAATGATAGTTCACGATAAAATGAAAGACGGGGAAAACTTGGATTGGACTGATTCAATGTTGCGGGAAGAGAGAGCTGAGGTTACGAAATACTGCAATGTCTCTCCATTGTACTATCCATACTCACTTATCAATAATCATGACTTTTGATTATTTATATTGTAGAAAAACAATTTTATTTTGAACCCTAAAATCATCCAACAAAAATTAAGCGTTTTACCATTTTTCCGAAAATTCGATTCCGCAATGTGTGACGATATTAAATTTTAAAATTGTTTTCTAAAAGTATCTGACTACTTACAAAAACTTTTTTTAAAAAAAATAAGGTATGGGCTTTTTTTTGTGGTTTTTAGATTTGTTGAGTACATTTTAAGAAAAATATGCTAAAATTAAGAATATAAAAAGAAATTATTACTAAAATGGGAAAAAATTGGTAAAAATTTACAAAAAATAACATAAACGGGGCCCATTCTGTACCAAAAGTTTATGAACCAATTTTCCATTCTGATGTGCTGCTATGTTATTCATTTTTGAAATGACCTTCAGAATAAGAGATATTTTAATGCTTACAGAAACTAGAGCTTTTTATCTTATTTATTATATGAAAATGCTTAAAATAACAATGATTACATTAACATATGGGATTGTAAATTTTGTAATAAAACAGTGATTGATAAATCTGAAGGTTAAAACATTTCTACTATTATACAGAACATACATAAAAAATTTCACTTAATTATGTTCAAATTTTTTGAGCTATTTCTGTCCCCGTTTGAGCATTTAAAAAAACACCTTTCGAGTAAAACGCGTTTTAAAGTTTGCCATATATCTTGCTGAAAGTAATGGCATCAGTTTTTACTAAAACACTTGTAGTTTTTGCTCTAGTGAATGAAAACTAATACACTTGGTATTTTTATAAAGCTAATAAGATGGCCTATAAAATAAAACCATAAAGAAATTTGTCAATTTTTGGCAAAATTCACAATTTTAGGCTAGGGTTTTTTCCTCTTAATCCCTACACCATGGAACACCTTTTCACTTAGGCAGGTTTCGATTATTAACAATTTTTTCCTCCATATAACCTCACTTCAGATGGAGAATCACAAGTTTTTCTCCATGCTGAAATTCTTCCCTTTCTTAAATAGACTCAATGCTCTAAAAAGATTGAAATAACAGTACCAATCCAACTCTTTTCTTGTAAAGCGGTTAGAAGAAGAAATAAACTAAAAAAAACCTTTGCCAAAAAGAACTTTAGTCAATTATAATTGATGCACTCTTATTTTTATAACTTATTAAATTTGTCAGTTTTACATTGTTTTGACATTGCAAACATTTGCATAGCGTATGCGGACATTACATGCATGATATTGTAAATTAATAGTTTTAAGTTCCTGAAATTAATACTTTAAATTTATACAGAAATAAAGTCACAAAAATCAGCTGCATTTTCAATTTCTTCATGAAAATATTTTGCCATTTATTTGTATTTTACCTTCTGTGTAATAATATATTAATAAAGCAATGGATTTTAGTGCAAAAATAAAATATGATTCAAAATTCATTGAATGCATGAAAATATTTTTTGAATACTCTTAGAAGAGAATCACACATAAATTAACTTCCTTTGCTGCGGCAAATATACACAATCGTTAAAATTATTCATTTTTTTTTCGAAAATATTTTAACTTTATCTAAAAATTATCCCGTTTGTATTAAAAAATAAACATTTAAAAAAAATCACGTACATTATCCCTATTTTGATGAAAATGAACATCTAAACAGTAATACAGCAAATTAATTTGTGGTTGTGTTCTTTGAAAATTCTACATTATTCTATTAAAAAAAAGAGAGAATGAAATCCTTTCCACCAATCTAATTTCATTGTTGCAAGCATACACAGTAGTTTTATTTACTGAAATATTCGAATAAAAGACTTTAGACTAGCTTTGATCTTTCTTTTTTTTCTACGAGAAAAGAATAATTTAAAAGTAATTTTTCTCTCGAAATCTAATGCGCTTTGCTGTTTAAAGTTTTAAAAAAGTCAGCAGGGAATAGATTCTATCTACGAATGCCGTTTTTCCAATCTATTTCTTTCGTAAAGAATGGCAACAACAGAAAATGGTAGCCTTGAAGAGTGATTCTTTTGCAGCAGAGATAATTTAATTATTTTTTTTGTTTACTCTTTATTTATAAATGGCTTACATTTTTCTTCTAAAGAAGAAAATCCTTATAATCTATTGCCTGAAGACTTTTGATACATTAATTGTAGATTTAAATGTACTTTTTTTTTAAAAAGAATGATAGCGCTTTAAAAAAAACTATAACTCTTTTTGCAACCATATGTTAACATATATATATTTAACCTTAGTTTTTTTGTAATGTTATCACGGGTTAAGAAGTTGCCGCGGTAACCAAGTGGTCAAGGTATCGGATCATGGCGAGCGTGTCATGAGTTCCAGCCCAATACCACTAAAGACCCGCCGTATAGGGGAGCGATGCACTTTAAATTTGTCGAGAGCTCAAATGTCCTCCCGTTGGTGTGGTGTGGTAGTTAGGAGAGGGGGTGCCAGCTCAGGTGTCATCCACGTCACTTTACCATAGTTCAAAATTACGCGGCCCGTCACCAAAAGCCCTCGTGTAGCTGAACAGTGCGACGTTAATATTCACTCACTCACTGATTACGAAACCAGGTTAAATCAAAATACATAAGTAGCAAAACAAAAATACAGTTGTACAAGACTCGAGTAAGACCAATTGTTTTATACGGCAGCTAATGCTGGAAAATTAACAAAGAAAACGATGCGAAACTGCTGACTTTCAAGAGAAATATCTTACGAAAACATTTCGGTGCAGTTAGAGAAAATGGAATCTGTAGAATACGATAAAACCTTGAATTTCAATCGAAATACAGAGATCTGAAGATAGTCAAAGTGACCAAAGCTTCACAAATAACATGCCCGGAACATGTATTTCGACTTAGCAATCAAATTCCTGTTATGGTATCCGACTATTGCAACAACTTTTTTTTTAAAAAATGGAGATATGGGAATTTTTTTGTTTTTGTTATTTAGATTTATTAGTGCATTTTATGAAAAAAGGCTAGAACTAAGAAGAGAAAAATAAGTTACTACAACTAAAATGGGAGAAAATTAGTAAAACTTTACAAAAAAATTACATAAACGGGGCGCAAACTGTACAAAAAGTTTAGGAACAAATTCTCAATTTTTCAATTTTCATGTATTACTTTTCTATTCCTTGAATGTATTACTTTGTTTTGCTTTTTGAAATGAGCTTCAGGATAAGAGATATTTTAATTTTTATAGAAACTAACACTTTAACTTAGTTATTATATGAAATTGCTTAAAAAAATACAGCGATTATATTCACATAAAAGACTATAAATTTTGTAATAAAACAGTGATTGATAAACCTGAAAACACTTCTACTGTTATACAGAACATACACACAAAATTTCAGCAAATTATTTTAAAAACTTTTTGAGCAATCACTGTCCCCGTTTGAGCTTTTCGAAAAAAAAAACACATTTCGAGTAAACGCGTTGTAAAGTATGACATCTTGTTTTTAAAGTAATGGCATCTGCTTTTACTAAAACACTTGTAGTTTTTGTTCTAGGGAATGGAAATTAAGAAATTTGGTATTTTCATAAAGCTAATACGATGGCCTCTAAAATAAAATTAATAAGAAAAATTTGCAATTGTTGGCAAAATTCACAATTTTAGGGTAGTCGGATACCTTAAATCGATATTTGAAACCTGAATTTGGCAGAGTAACTTGTTCACTGATCCATAGGGATCTAAGCATTTTTGAATACATTTGTATTTATAATGGATTTAGAACTTCTATCCATTATTTTCAGTAGGATTTGTCTCAGAATTATAAGCAGAAGGGGGGGGGAGGTTGACCTAGCAATAAAACTGGTTAAACCTCGCTTTATATAAAATTAAAAACCGTCATAAGTCAGCATTGTTATGCTACTGCAGCATCCATATATTTAAACTTGAAATATCTTGATTATTTTATCTTTAATGTTCAAATCATTTTTGTCTTACTAGCAAAGGTTAATAAAACCTAAAACCTTCTATATATATACTAGCTGACCCGGCAAACGTTGTTTTGCTAAGTAACCGCCCATAAAGTAAATTTGTAAAAATTTATGTGGTTCGCTTGGCATTTGCAGCAATGAGCCCACTTTGTGATAAACTTGGCCTTTGATTTTGAATATTGAATTAAATTGTTGACCATTTGCAGCATTATTTTTAACTATTTCTGTTGCTCCGAACAATGTCATTTGGAAACATGAATTGAATGTTCGAATTGACTTCAGGAACAGGTTAGAATCGGGATCCGTACCGATAAGTAAACCGTTCAATGGTTCAGGTGGTGTTTCAATTTCCGGTCCTGACGCTCAACACATCCCGGCTGGCTCATTTTTAAATTTAAGCGCATTACAATGCGGACATTCCTTGTCCATAGCACCAATTGTCACATTCGAATGAGCCTAATATTTAACATTGGGCATTAGTTGATTTTGTTCAACTCGTACCTCTTGTGATTGTGATTTACACAATTGCGCCATATTCACACGCACATCTTCATTATCCTGTTGGATTTGTTCGTCTGTTCTTTGAGCTCTTCTATTTCGCATGGCTGTAGATTTAGTAATTCGATGACCCTCGAAACCGCGAAACCGATTTTCGACGCCAAGCGAAACAACGGACAGGGGTTTTAAGGTTTTTAATTAATATCTTCTCAACTAACTGCAATATCGGAATGAAAAATAGTTTACGTCCTATTCTCAGCCCTATTGAATATACGCACAAAATTTCATAAGATTTGGTGTAGTCGTTTCGGAGGAGTTTGGCTACAAACACTGTGACACGAGAATTTTATATATTAGATATATCAACTACACAAATCACCCCATTAATTTGGATTAAATATTAACAGATTAATTTAAAAATTTACGAACTTGTAGAGTCGAAAATTTTTTACGAGAAATATTTATCTCATAATAGATGTTAAAACTCTTAATATTCTATTGTATAAATTAGTTTCATCAAGTAATAAACACGACAAGATTAAAAACCTAATTATTACTTGTTCAACTTAGACGCTTAACGCGAAATAAGTCAAGTACATAGAACATTAGAATTTTCGTAGACATTAAAATGTGAATATAAACATGTTTATCCCTTTTAAGAAAGCTTCTTTAAAACCAACTTCTAAACTGATAGGTGTGATTTTTTTTTAAATACCTTTAATAAAAAACATTTTACAAAGAGGAGCATCCAAAACCATATCAAGAGAAATAGCTATTCAAGAAACAAAATAAACATTAAGGGATTGATTAGGAAAACCATATAAAGAAATAAGGACAAAATAATCCAAATAAATGGTAATTTAATTAAGGAAATGCGCAGTATAAGATCCGGGATTATATCAATAAAGAATAGTTATATAAACTAAATGTAATGTACTAACATAGCATAACTGCAAGGGGTGATTGATAAGTAAGGTCTCCAATTGTATAAAATAAGTTTCTGACAAGGTAAAATAATAACAGAGGGATCAGAATGAAGACAATTTATTACTTATTGTAAACTCATTTCTCAACATAGTCACACTAACAGCTACACATGTCTTCAATCTTTCTATCCATTTCTTTATTCGGTTCATATAGAAAGATTATGTTTGGCTGCGTATTCATTCGCGCACAGTTTCCTGAACTTCAGGATCCGTTGAAAAACGTTGACCTTTCAACGTCTCCCTCAATTTTTTGAACAACCAAAAGTTCTATGGTGCCAAATTTGGGCTGTAAGGAGATTGTGGAACCACTGTGAATTTCAGTCTTCCCATGACGTCTTGTGATTATACACTGGCAATGCAGTCTTGCATTGTCGTGATGCAAAAGAGTGTCTTTCCGATCTGATTCTGCGGATGCGTTGCATGAGTGATAGTTATTTTTACAAACTCAGGTTCTGCAAAGAAATCTTCACGACGGTTATTGGAACAAAAATCTTTATTAACAGCACAGAGACACACACAAAAAGAAGCGAACAGTTTTAAAGAGAGAGATACATATACAGTTTCTAATTCTACATATGGCATCATTTTGTGATGTAATCAGGAAGCAATCCGCGACCGGCGCACATGACATCACTTTAATCCTTACGTCATAGTTTGGGGCCACGTGCGCGATCAGGGAAAGTTCAAGGATAAATAAATGGCATTGCAACAGTTATGTTGCACAGTACCTGCCGGAATTTACCGTTAATCCTTTAGTCAAAAATTCCGTGGAGAGCACACCACTTGCATCCCAAAAGAAGATGAGCCTGACTTTTGTTGCTGGCATAAAAGTTTTGAATTTCTTGACACTTGGAGAACCAGGATGATGATATTCCATGGATTACCTCTTGTTTTCTGGGTCATAAGGATGAATCCAGGTAGCCGTGCGCAAATGGATACGCAACCAAGGAGAATCACTCTTCATGGACGGAATGAAGAAATGGATAGAACGATTGAACAAATGTGTAACTGTTAGAGGTGACTATGTTTAGAAATGAGTTTGCAGTATGTAATAAATTTCCTTCATTATGCTACCTCTGTTATTTTTTTACCTTGTCTGAAACTTATTTCATGCTATTGGAGACCTTATTTATCAATCCCGTCTCGTACACAGCAAGGAAAAGGGTGATGAATATGGAACCAAATACATCAGTAAAAAACTTTTCTCGGAAAAGTAAATAGTATTATTTAATAAAAACTGTTTTGTGTAAAGGTGACGAACACTTCAAAATACTTTATCTTTTCAAAGAAAATAAATTCCTACTCTTTGTCATTCAAATAAATTCAAACCGGCTTCTTGTTTGAAAAAGTTTGCCAAACTGTTTAGATATACAGTAGACATTCGGTTACACAGAGAGAATAGAAAATCCTGTATAGTAAAAATCCCTTTTAAACCATTATATATACGAAATTGAAAGAGTAGTTTAGAAAGTTAGCGTTTATTTAATTTACAACTGCTTGAAATAAGACAGTAAACTTGACTGCGTCGTCTTTTAAATAGCTTTTCACTGAATGCGGGGCTATGTAGATTTCAGGATTAATTTTTCCCGCGTTGTATTGCTTTCTTGGCGTGTTAGGTAATTCAAGAACTTCCGCGTGTGTTAACTCAGGCTGTGACTTGTACTGTATTACCGTATGAGGTCATCGTCTTTTGTGAAAATAGGTTCATTTTGCACAGTCATGGTATTGCATTGTGTAGCAAATTTGCACGCATGTTTCCCTGGGATAGTTTTATGACGTTATTTCATATGAGAACATTACCTTCTGAAAGAACAGAGATATATGCAAATAGGAATTGTTATTTAAATACAACTATAGTGGATAGAAGGAAAATTACTAGAGTATCAGAGAATGTTTGTTGAGCGCTAGTGGAAGTTCTGAAGCTGTTATTAGTTGACAGCGAAATTGATTTGGGTAAAGAACCTATGTAAACCTATTTTGAAGATAATAATGCATCCTCCAAATTTAGTTGCATTGAGGCCTCACTGAGAGAAAGTAATCTACAGTATTTACTCCATTCTAAACCACTCCCCAAGTTCTCAAAACGTTTTTGGAGGGAAAAAAATTTATCATCGATTCTCAGGCGAACCCCCAATTCTCTACACACTTTTGAGGAAAATTGTATGAAAGCTTCATCGAAATCCGATACTTAGGAATTTTTCAAAAAGAGTGAGGGTTTTATGAGAAGTAACAAGTAGTTTATGATTAATTTATTTAACCAGTATTGAAAACTTTCAAATACATACATGAACCTATAGTTACTGTAACCTTCAGTGTCCTGTTACGAAAAAGATTTGTCACGGCTGACTTCGGTACTTTGCCAGCGTCACCATTTTCCCCCACGATGTCGTCTTTCGTGCCATCCAGTTTATTTGTTTAGCAACATTTTTCTAAAAGAATGTATTACAGAATAATGTTACAGAATTACACACTAAAACCTGCTTAACATTTACAAGAAAAAAATATATTATTCTGTTTACGCCATCGAGTGTTTCATCCGTGTCAAATGTTCAGTGGCCGCTATTCTGTTTCAGTATTTTTTTTTTTTTTTTTTTTGCATATAAAAATTGCCTTCCTTTTCATACCTGCGTCATAATGAACTCGTCTTGATGCAATTATCGATATATTTGATGTTCAGATTATCAAAAGAAAGCGTATACAAAAAATTTCCTAGATACGAGCTCACAATGATATTTCGGATAGACTGAATACTGGAGATAAAAGTGCGGAACGGGATACTCTTGCCTCTGAAAATCTGCGTACAGGCAATCATCTTACGTGTTTATGATAACATTACTATTAAAAAATCTCGCTTCATAAAATTAACATACCTGTTAGGGATTCTTTGAAATTTCCTTATTCAAACAACAATAACAAAATTCACTTTGACATGAAAAACCTGACTATTAAATAAGTACCAAACGTCTGCGTACACTTACTAAATAGAGCTTTTAAAGACCTTTTATTGTGAAATAATTGCACCAAGTCATGTTTTTAAAGTATCCGAGTGCCCTAAAATTGTAAATTTTGCCAAATATCGACAACTTTTTTAATGATTTTATTAAAATTATGAAAAAAAATATTATTACGACTTTATAAAAATACCAATATTTATAAAGGTAATACGTTTATTACTTTCCGTTCACTAGAACAAAAACTACAAGTGTTTTGCCATAATTTTAATCACGATGTCATACACTAAAACGCGTTTTACTCAAAACGTGGGTTTTTTTTTTCAAAATGCTCAAACGGGGACAGCGAGTACTAAAAAGGTTTTGAAAATAATTAAATGAAATTTTTTTTGTGTATGTTCTGTATAATAATAGAAGTGTTTTAAACATCAGATTTAAAGATCACTGTTTTATTACAAAATTTACAGTACCTTATGTGAATATAATCACTGTTATATTTTAAGCAATATCATATAATAACTAAGATAAAGTGCTCTAGTTTTTGCAAAAATTAAAATATCTCTTATCCTGAAGGTCATTTTAAAAAGGAATAACGTAGGAACACATCAGAATTGAAAGTTTGTTCATAAACTTTTGGTACAGAGTGAGCCGCGTTAATGTTATTTTTTGTAAATTTTAACCCATTTTTTCCCATTTTAATAAAAATAATTTCCTTTTCTCTTCTTAATTTTAGATATCTTTCTTAAAATATACTAAAGAAATCAAAAAACCACACAAAAAATTCCCATACCTCCAATTTTTTTTATTTTAAAAAAAGGTTTGTTGCAAGTACTTGTATACCTTAAGTAAATATAAGTTACTATAACAATTTATTCAAGATTTGATATTCGAATGCTTGTGTGATTCCACGACAGGTAAAAGAAAAGCGCGCGCGATCGACACATTACTGAAATAAAGATCAACACAGACATTTAGACAAGGGAAAAATCTTTTTAAACAATTGCTAAAATGTTATTAGGAGGGATTCAATGATTCAAAATGTTTTTATGAACTATAAATCAACTGAAATTTTAATGTAATAGCCAAGATCTATCCAGCCATCTGCAGTGTCACCTTGAAAATCATAATTTGCTATACGCTCGATAAAAATAAACCTGAGACTATAAGCTTCACAATTAGCTAAATGTGTTGCTGAGATGTTCCACAAATATGTGAGTTAAATCACTATTCGAATGGAATTGAGAAAGGATGACTATCATAGCCGAGTTGCACCGAAGAAGCTATTCGTTTCTCAAGTGTACAGAGCTAAAAGAATGGCCTTTACCAAACAAGATCTAAATAGGACATATACATCTTGGAAAAATGTAATATATTCAGTTGAATTCGCTTGATTTTCTTCATCAAAAAACAAAAAATTCTGTACGGATTTTAAGAAAAAAAAATTTCCGATTATCAAGCTGGGAGGAGGAGGCCCAATGGTTAATGGGTGCATAGAAAAGTTTTTAGTTTGGTGATTTAGAGTTTATTGAATCAACAATGAACACAATTGTTTTATTGAACAAAATATTAGGATAAGTGCCGAGAAACTTGCGGTGAGGAATAATTTTTTTTCTTTCAGCAGGACAACACGATACTAAGCAAATGGCTTCCATTGTGAAGTCATGGCTGTTCTAACACGTTCCAAACCGATTCCGTAAGACATTTCAGTCCCCAGACCTAAGCACAATAGAACATTTGTGGGATTTAATCGAGTGGATGATCAGGGAGCACGTATAACATTGAAAGAAATGTTCAAATCTGTCATAGTAAAAGAATGAAACGAAATAACCACAGAAAAGACAACTAAGCTAGTTGAATCCCTGCCAGATATGTTAAGAGAGGTTATAAAAAGAACGCAATAGCTTAAAAAGTATTAACTTTTAGTTACAATCCATTAGCGTAAAGACTTTTTCCAGTGTACGCAGACTTTTGATGCACACGATCTGTGTGGTTCTCAAGTTATGAATATTTGTATTATTTTATCTAATGATCAGGGGTGATTGCTACTTAATCTATTTCAATTTATGCTGGAAGATTAATCAATAAAAGTGGTATTGATTCAGAAAGATTCAATTTAATTAGCGATTTTTGCATGAATATGGAAGATGACCGTCTGTTTGCAGACTTTCAAGTGGCCAGAATAGACTGTTATATTTTTCATTTTGAAAGAGGTGGAAACTCAATTTGCCCCATCCAATAAATGTTTCACCTTCGAATCCAAGATTTTCAGTAGCTTTAAACACTGGAATAAGAGCGCGGCTTAGATTTGAGTAAATACGGTATATACATATATGAAATAATTTGAGTATCACAATTTGGCGAATGTGAAGGATTCCTTATTTAGATCATTATTTATTATGGTTGAAGTTTTCTTTTTGGATGGGATTGACGAGGCAGTCCTGTGATTATTTAAATCTGTTTTATTCCACATCTTGAAACACATAAGCATGTTAAACATAAAGCATGGAATGGACGACACAGTACAGAACAAAAAAAACAAAAACGAATGCACAATGAGCTGCAGCCGGCTACATGCTGAAGGCAGACAAATAACAGAAAGGGAAGGAGTGTGGTCTCCAGAAATTTCAGTATTTATAGGCAGCTCAAATGACATGATCTGAGTGGGTGGATAGATGTAGTTCAAAATACTCTCGTTAGGCGGCTGGCTAACTTATTACTAAAACGTGGGTCCTGAAGGGATGGACCACAGGTAATTAAAAGTTGTTAAAGAATTAATTGATGGGGATTATCACACACACATATATATATATATACTTAAGATTCAGTTAAGGATATCGCTCTACGTGTGTAAGTATTTTTGATATTTTGATGAAGAAGTAAATACATAAACTTCTACGATGCCTGTGATTGCGTCTTATTTAATACCATCTGGGACTCCTAACCCACCACAATGATATTAATTTATCGTTTTTCAAGATTTCATGTCGGGTTAAATAATTACTTTCGCTTAACCAATCACCCTGTGTGATAGTCTTCCTTATAACCCATGCTGCCACGGTAACCAAGTAATCATAGTCGTCATTCGTGGCTAATGTTGTCGAGTCACGTGTTTGATTCTAGTGCCACTTTGTAGAGAAGCTGATGTACGTTAAATCCGTCAAAGCTTAAAGTTCTCCCGTTATCGTAGTGTGGAAGCTAGGAGAGAAAGAGGTGCCGGGTCAGGTATTATCCTTGAGAAGAATGGAATTCGGTATCCTCTGATCCGTAAGCACGTAACATACCACAGACCAAAATGATCACTTCAGTCCGGAAGCTGTTTCTGGCTTATATAGGATCCACCACTACACATTCCCCCCACCAGTGAGTCGGTGGATAGGTGAACGAATGATATAGTGGTTGTATCGAGCATGTGAGTCGGTGTATAGGCGAACGAATGATATAGTTGTTTTGGCGAGCATGTGAGTTTTTGCTGCTGTGTCAAGTGCGTCTGATGGCTTTGATTTCCGCATCAAGTGGGTCTGGCTGCTTTTTATTACTCTTGCGGCAGGTAGATGATGCCACGACAGCTGCGTGAAGGTTGCGTTTATTAGTTCAGCGTCAAAGTCATCAATGAGGATGATAGAACTCGGTACCTTCTGATCCGTAAGCACGTAACATACAACTAGACAAAAATCATTACTCCAGTCCAGAGACTGTTACTGGATTATATAGGAACCAACGCTACATCCTCTTCCCTTGACGTTGTTTAAACTTAAGTCACCAATAGCCCTTGTGTTGATTTATACATCTATTGTAATGAACATGCCCCACCACTTCATATAATCCATGTGGTCTTGGTAGCCGAGTGGTCATGGTCAGGAACACGTGGTTGACGCTTCCGAGTCACGTGCTTGAGTTCTAATGCCACTGAAGACCCACTTTGTAGAAAGGATGGTGCACGTTAAAACTGCCGAATTTCAAAGTTCTCCGGTTGGTGTAGTGGGAAAATTAGAAGAGGAAGTGTGCCTGCTCAAATCCTTGTTCTGCTCACTTTTTCATGGTTCGAAATTACGAGGTGCGTCTCTAATACCCCTTGCTTAAAAGTGAAATGTAATTTAAAATCGAATCCATATAATCTACTTGTGACGGATCTATACGCGGCTTTCACTAATACTTTGGGGACTCTTTGAGGGAAACATTTCTTTCAACCAACTTTCACCGAAGGTAAGAAAACGTGATTATGCAAATTAAGTTTATTATATAAATTCTGTATTCTCGCGAGTTTTGAGAGTTAGTGAAGTGTGGATTGAGAGATAGTGAAGGGAGGATCGTGAGTTGTTGAAGTGAGACTCTAAGATTATTAAAGTGAGAATTGAAGATACTCAAAGTGAGGATCACTTGGATGTGAGATGATCAAGACAACTATTAGTGTTCAAGGCCTCATCTGTAGAACTTCTGACTGACCAGAGTTCAGGTATTGTGCGTATTATTAAATAGAAGTTAGAGACTAAATTGATAGGGTGCGTCTGAGTTAATAACGAGATTGTATAGGTTATCGTAGAATTTAGTTGAATGTCCGTAAATATTATCCCCAGACTAACTGGTCTCACCTTCGCACTCTAATCATTGATCTAAACTATCTTAATTCGATTATTATTGTGTTTGTGTTAATTCTTGTGACAAATAAACGATTTAAGGGAATGAAGTCGTCTGATCAATTAGTTGCTGCCACACTTCTAGCCGGGTCCGAGAGTAGGCAAGGGGGATTACAAGGAAGTAGGAATAGTCAAACATTTCATACTTTCCAGTTAATGTACCTCCTTGTAATCGAGAGTCTACTGAACAGGTTTCGTGTAAAATGTTCATGAACCTTAAATATTGAGTAGAATTATTAAGTAAGCTTGTTAAGTCGTAACTCAGTAATATTTAGTTACTCATGAAGAAACTGTTCAGCAGTTAGTATTTTCTGTCTTTCCGTAAGTTTTACAGTAACTTAAATGACGGACTGCGTAATTCTGAACCATTGGCTAATGAAGAAGATGGCATCTGAGTTCGCAACCCACTCTCCAAACTTTTACACTACGCCAACGCTTATTTCGTAGGAAATATAGTTTTCAAGCTATTTTGATTGCATAATAATTTATTTCACGAAATTTATACAAAATAGAAAGAGTAGTGTAATCACATACAGTTTTAATTGTTGCATCAAAACATATAATGATGACTATGGATGCAAAATCATGCAAAACAATCTGTAAATTTTTGCGATTTGTATTATATTTTTGAATCTTCCTCCTTTATAATACTAATCACCAAACGATGCGCATAAAGCAACATATAGACAAAAAACTTCTTTTTATGTCAGTAAGGACTCAAATACTCACAAAATGTTTGAGTTCGTATGCATTTGATTATTTTTGATTTCACAAAAAAATGTGATTTCACTTCATATATAAATAAAATAATCAGGACATTAAATAATACAAATGACCAATCAGGGTTATATAAATTTATGCAATGCATTGATGCAATACAAAATAAACGTAGAGGTAAATGCAAAATTTAGCTTTGCCGCTGCGCATTGTAAAATTTGTTGCTTGAGTTCAGTTTTATTTGTGTTTACCAATAAGTTTTAAAACGAGGCTTCGGGGAAAAACCAATAAACTCAAGTATTTGTTTGAATTTCAAATTCGATGAATTGACTTCTGAGTTCGGTTTTCAAGTACCGAAGTTTCCAGAGATGTTTCCAATCGATATCAATTCTTCGAAACCTAAATTTTTGACTGGAAAAAGGTATTTCTTCAAAAGAGAAGAATAGAATTTCGAGATGCGTTCTTAGGATTTCTTACAGTTTTCGAAATCTTATATAAAACAATCAAATATTTATGCATTCAAATATGGTTGGAAAAGGATAAATAAAGGTTGATTTTAGATTCTAAATTACTTAATAAAAATATTTAGTCAATATTAAGCAACTGCAATAAATTATTGCAGTAAATGTTCGTACATTACAATGCAGATGGGATTCAAATAACTTCATGAATGAAAGGACAAATTATTTTACCGTTTATAAAGCCATTTTTTCTAATGATGTTATGTTAAAACATTTTTCGGATTGAGATTGATTCATAAAAATAAATTCATTAAGCTTATAGCCTAAAACTAATTTGATTTTTAGCCCATATTTTTTGTGGAAGTTATGTCTTACACTGCCCACTGGAAGCTATTAAAAAATTAGTACGTAAAATATAATTTGCAAACGTAGAAATTTACAAAAAAATGTGTGTGTGTGTGTGTGTGTGTGGTGGGGGTGTGTGTGTGTGTGTGTGTGTGTGTGTGTGAAGCTGCAGGTAAAAGGTGGAATATCTTGTTTAACAAAAGTGGTAGAGTTCCCAGTTCCCTGCCTCGATCTGTTGGAGTTGCGTGCTTTCGTTTACATACTGACGTGACTACTTGCAAAGGCATTTGCATCCTATTGGAGTAAAGGAATCTACTTGGTGCCCTCTGTGCAACCAGGGTGAAATGGATGGTGACCACCTCAAACACTACCCTATTGTTTTAAAGTTTTTTGTAGACAACTCTACGGAGGCAGATTTTATTTCTTTTTATGCTTCAACATCCTTTTATTGGGCTGCTCGTTCGTCGACTAATGACAGAGATGACGAAGACGGGCGTAGGTATTTTTCTGTCTGTTGGATAATTCGCGTGTGTTAGTTTTAGGCCTAACTATTCAATATGGTTCAGATTTTCTATTATGTCGAAAATTTCTGCTGTACGGGGAAGGTGGATCCGTAAAGTATAATTAACCCTAATTTTCTGGTCCTAATTCAGCAACAGCTTTATAAACCATAATAGGTCTCCATTTTAGTCCATTGACTCTTTTGGTTTCTTCCATTTTAAAATTCTATCTCTGTTTCCTATTATACATACGTCTGTTTAAATCTTGTATAATATATATTTCCACCATTTTTTTATAGTTATGTTTCTTAAAATCTGGTTTCTATCTTCTAGCTTCGTCTGTTGTTAATTTAGTCTTGTTATTTTTTTCATTTTATTGTACTATATATATGAATATATAATAGACCTATTTTGTATTAAAAAAATTAAAGAATTTATACTTATTACTTTCCATAAAATGTCAGAAAACAAGGATCAACACGAAGTGAGAAATTGCAAGATGAACAAATGTATCTTTTTCTCTTCCCACGTGCTTTAGTAGAGAACAAACGTAAACGTCTGTATGTTTTTGTAAAGTTGTCCAACTGTAGTTAATTGCAAATAACCAGGAACAGATTTTTGGTGCTTAGGAAACTCGTCCTTTTGCACTTACGACTAGAAAATCCCAAAATCAGTTGTCGTAATAGCCGAAGTACTAGGAACACAAATCAAAGGTGAGAAAATAGCTTCTCATCGACATTTTAAAACTAATGAAGTAAACTTCTCACTACCTTATAAAGTACAGTAAAACCTGTTTTTGGGCGGAAGATAGGGACAGCATTAAAAAGAAACCGCACACAAAAAATATTCGAAAAATTTCATAAATAATTACATATAACTGTAGGATTTAAAGTATTAGGGATATAAAATATTCCGATCAGTGAGGTTACAACCTCACCAATAGATGGCGCTACCAGCAAATGTATGCGTCACCCCCCCCAGAATGGTGGGTTTTGAGGGAGAAGTGAGAGCGACGGAGAACGAGACAGACGTGGGAGAGACAGACTCCGGTTTACAGGCACGAGATCACATTTCGGTCAACGTGTTGGTCAATAGGCTTAGCGGGTTACGTTTTTCGGAAAGCGTGGTAGTCGATAGGGTTAGCGACAATTGAGAGTATGCTTCTTGAAATAACTCAAAGTTTGTTAATCAATATTTAATTGGAAATAATTTAATTTTTCATTAAACAGTAATTTTAATCTAATCAGTTTGTTTCTTTGAATATCAAGATAATGGACATAGTGACTCACCCCTAGACAACAAAAGAAAAGCCACTTGTATAAATAAAATACACTCCTACATAACAAACAATTTTGTCGACATACTACAGAAAACATTTTTATGCGGTGGAGAGGGACCGAATAAAAAATGTCGCACTTAGAAAATACGTCAATTAGTTACGAAATACATGAGAAAATGCTACCAAACAAAATAAATAATTAAATTACTCAAGGGAATATTTTTAAAACATTTAAATTTTCATAGTATACATGGAGAAATTTTCAAAATTCATATACATAATTTACTGCTACTCGTAATCCAAAACACATCTTCCTGTGATTAATTGGTTCAAAACCGCTTTCGTCATTTGAAGGTGCAACTTCAATTGATTTAATTTTTGGCATCATAAAATCAGTGATAATTTTTTGCCACAACTGCAGGTTGGTCTGTTACTTGTAAACGTCACGATAATCAGATATGCGTGACCGAAGCCCTCTTTGGAGTTTCAAACTCCTTTCGAAATTGGTATCCATTTTAAGAAAATGCTTTTTCGATTTGTTAGAAAGCAAGATTCCAGCAAATATTTTATCCGCTATCAAAGAATGCAGTTCTTCTTTTCCGTCTTCATAATCTATCAAATCTTTGATAATGTCTTTGCCATGGATTGTTTCGTCTTCAATCAAGCGTGTGTGCTAGCGCGTTGAGAGAAAGTAATTGAACATGCATTGTCAGGAGATTTCTTATAACAAATGAACAGAGCGTCTTGAAGCGTATATATGATTTTTTTTATTTCTAATGGGCTGCGTATTGGTGTTTTACCATTGCAAACCTAGTACATTCTCCGAAAGCTGGCATCTCTTTTAGTGCGGCACCACAAAGGTGGATACCAATCGCCGCAGGTAATTTTGATACCCAATTTCCTCCCTAAATGGAGGCACCTGAGATCTGACAATTCGAAACTGTACTAGGATTTAATTTTGCCGAGAGAACCCAAGCCGGACAGACACTCAAGGGATATTTTACATGCCGCATAATCATACGAAAAGGCTGATGTTGATTTTCTGCATTATGAAAATCCACCGACTTGGGCGCGTTCGAATCCTCAACCTTATATGCAGAAGTCCTACGACAAACCAACCACGTCATCCAACCGGCAGTGTATATATATGTACAATGATAGAAAGCATTACAGTGGTGCCAATACCGTTGAAATTCAAAAACCGCATGAAAAAAGCTTGCTCTAAGAAATCGCGTCAAAAAGGACCACACAAAAATAGTTCTACTGTATAAGAAACAATGTAACAGTTTTTTCATTCACCCTTTTCATTTTAAGGTGACTTTATTTTGTGTGATAAGTATCCCAAAATTATTTGCAAGAGACCTCGGTCAAATAAAGAGGCCTTTACCCATCCAA
>BMAO01013525.1:0-62375 GCA_019973975.1 Trichonephila clavata
AACTATTAAGGGGTCTCAGGGGTGTTAAAAATGTTTCGAGAGCACAAAATATGAACAATTTTCGACTAGAAATAATTCTTTGAGGTTAAAATGAAATAATTTGATTCTTTTACACATTTTTTATAAAGAAGTAAAGTTTCAAAAAAGTATAAAATGTCTAAAATATAATCATAATTTTAAAAATAATAAGCACATAAATATAAGAAAATTTTTTGTAAGAAACAAATAGTAAGTTTTACGACGCGCATGATATTTTCTGAAATAATAATTCTAATTACTAGCAATAAATTGATTTATAAAGTCAAATATATCCTTATTAGATGGTAGCGATTAGATATAAAAAGAATAAAAAATAATATTTTTAAAAAATAAAAAAAGTACATTTTTAAAAAAAATTTCAAAAATTTTATTTTTTTTGAAATTTTTCAAAAAATTACAAATATGTAATACTATAAATAGCTAGGATTTAAAGATTATGATAGAGTTTATAATTCTGTAAAGTTTTATGCATCAAAGTATGATAGTTTTTGAAACGCAATGCGCGTAAGTGAAAAAAACACAAACTGAGAAAAAAGGCTTTAAAGTTTTAAATTGAATTTGAGAAAATAAATTTTAAAACTTACATGCTAAAATGCTCCAGGATCATAGGATATGCCTTCCTGTTGCTAAAACAGCTCAATTTCTGTACTCTTTTTAATTTTTTTAATCTCTGCGAGCTTCAAACGATGACGTTGAGCTCCTCTTTCTTGACGTAAAGATTCGACGATTGTCACGTTCAGCCAGGGACACGCAAACATTTTTGTTAATTTTTAAGCCAAATTTCTCTAAAATAGTAATAAATATTTGATTTCCATCATTAAAAATGCTGGTTGCTAGATTTGCAGCAATCTCTGCAATCTGAAGGCTAGAACCAATCGTCTTCGGACAAAACTTCCAGATTAATGAATTTAAACTTTCATTAGGATTCTGTGTCTTACCTCCTAAGCATTTCTTCAGGAGTGCCAGATGAGATAAGTCTGCAAATACAGGCTTAATTACATCTCGAAGAGCTTTCGCAACTGAGGGTTTGTGTTTATAATTTTGTAAATTATTATTAATTGCGGCATTATACTTACACTATGTATTTGGATTTGTAGGACAAAATCAGTGCATCGGTTCATCATCGGTGCTGCAAGAATGACCCCAAACAGCCCAAATGGCTTTCCGCATTTCCTTTACACTAGTAGAATTGCATCGAATAGCATTACCATAGTAATGCGCAAGCTTATCAATTAAACTATCAGTTAACCTACCTTTACCGCCTATAGTTTTACCATCAGATAATTTCTTCTTACCATATACTAATTTAAGCTTCCTAAGTCTTGTACCCATTCTCTTTTGCACATGGCCTACACATTCTATTTTCTGAATAAGATGGTCATAGCCGTATGGATTGTTTTCAGAAAGGGCATTGAATGTTTTTGTGTCGCCATCTCCTATGTAGTTCGAATATTTCAGGTTGTGAAGCTTTTCTGATCGATTAAAAATCCTCAACATCCCGTCAACCTCCATCTTACCAGCAGAGCCAGAATAATTTTTTCTACATGAAATCTTATGCGCTCTTTGCAATTTATTGTACTTGATACCAAACTTTACCCCTTTATAACTGTCGCTTCATTTGCAAAATGAGGACAACACTTCCCTATCCAAAACCTTACCTGTTTCGGCCCCATTAGAGTACATACTCCAATCAACGATGAATGTCCTCTCGTCTTCCAGGTCCCATCACCACTTACCGTTAAAATGTTATCAGGTAACGAAGAATTTTCTTCGACAGCTGCCCTGTTCATGCTTTCTTCGGCGACTTCCTTCATAACAAGTGAAAGTTTATTATTAATAACATCATATGATTTTTGTTCAACAGGATTAGGAAGACTCATTACAGAACAAAAGGTTTTTAATGACTCTAAACCTTGACCTATGCATCCCATTGCTAAAATAGATCTTCTGTTAATTTCTGGAGCATTATTTTTATTCCCAATGTTTTCACAGCTTGAAAAAGTACAAATACTCCCACATTTTTTACAATGTATTTCAAAATTCGAACATAAACCACGAGTGGATTTTTCATTAATTGTTAATGGTTTATGACATTTTAAACAGCATGATACTGACAAAATAGAGCTAAAGGTTTAAATAAAATCAAAAATACGATATTCTTTGAAGTTTTCACTTACCTTAACAAGATTTGACTTTAATGAAGTCAGAATTCCTGAAAGTTTTTTACTAGAAGCATTTTTCATTTCGGCACACTTACTTGTACTTTTCATTTCTACACACTTCCTCGTATCTTTCATATCTGTAACATGTGAGTCACTTACCTTTAAATATTTATTTCCTCTAAATCTTTTCCTGGGGCACATTGCCCAACGATTTTTTCAAAATAAAACAACAAAAATCTTCGCTTTAGATAAGCGTTTTAAAAAAACGTGTACTAAAGTAAACACAAGAGAATCAAAACACAGCAGAATGAATGTGTTGAGTTGCAGGCTTCCTTCTGATCAACT
Source organism: Trichonephila clavata (assembly GCA_019973975.1). Lineage (NCBI taxonomy): Eukaryota > Metazoa > Arthropoda > Arachnida > Araneae > Nephilidae > Trichonephila > Trichonephila clavata. Next base: position 2,547 of record BMAO01013525.1, read on the forward strand.
CAAGCGCTTAAAATATTTCATGAGGCTTATTAAAAACAAAAAAATAAATGGTATGCATGAATTTAAAAATAAATGGGCGTGGCATGTGTCCATTTAAAAGTTGTTATAACTAAATTGCTGTTTGCAATTTTTTGAATAACTTTCGAAGTTTTTAGAGTATTGTCACGTGGTTAGTATCAAAATGTTCAGAAAAAAATGAAGAACAAGATATATTTTTTTCGAAAATTCGAAAAAAAAAATTGCTAACACCCCTCAGACCCCTTAAAAGTTGTGCAAGATGAAAAAACTCTAAATATTTTCCAAAAAAACCGTGCAAAAAATTAATAATGAAATCCATATTTATAAAACAAAAACAATTCCTTTTTATTACAAGGAAATACAAATATTTACAGTGAAAATTCAGTCTAAATACAAAATATAAAAATTGAAATTGAAATTAGGAATAAAACTACTAACTAATAAAACCATCGCTACTTGATAACAAGTGTGTACGTTTATATTAAGAACTGTATCAAATATGCTATCATCAGTAGATGTCAGATATGTCCAGCACAACTTTTGGCTAGATTCAAATGAAGAGGGCAGTGGGAGCCTAGTGGTTAGAGCATCGGACGCCAGACCGGAAGGCCTGGGTTCGAAGCCCGATGTCACCAATTACCCTCCAAGTACACACGGAGCACGTGCTCGTTAAATCAGTGGGTCCGAAAGTCTTGTGGGCGGTCGTAGCAGCAACCACAGGTGCAGGGGGCTGGAGAATATTTCCCTCCGCTCCATGCCTAAATTGAGGAGGAGATAGGTGGTGTCGCCATCTATCATGTATGAACCGAGATAAATCGTACTGTCACCTTCACGGTGCTCAAAGCTACCGACAGGCGTACCCCTTGCCACGATGAATTTCGCGGGCCTCGATCTGATACCGTCAGGCAGGTGGCAATAGAAACAACAACAACAGATTCAAATGAAGAATTTCATTTGTTATTAATGGCCTCTGTTGGTTTTATTGTTGTTGCAAAATCTGTTACTAATGGCTGTGTGTGGTTTTTTATTAAAAGCTTTTATTTAACTTACAATGTATGTATGTATGTATGTATGTATGTATGTATGTATGTAATTTGTTCGGGTGGAATCTTGCAACTCAATTTTGAAGCTGATATATTTCTCCCATTGAGCTGAAATTTTGTATACACGTTTAGTTTGGATGACAATGCATGTTTTGACCATTTATATTCCAATATTGCAATTAATTAAAAAGATATTAATTAAAAACGTTAAACTAATTTTGGGCGCCAACTTGGATATATCTGTATTGTTGTAATAATTTTATTGTTACAACAATGACAAAAGTTGGCGTCGAAAATCGGTTTTCAGCCAAACTGGAATTTCATAACGTTGCGCTATTGACTGTATTAATTAACTTTGTCTAAAAAATAATTACATTTCTACAACGTAAAAATAATCTAATTTCTACAACATATGCAATTTTTTTTACAAATTTCTATCTATTTTCTTGGATTTAAATTCAAAACAAAAAAAGTAGAGCTATTTTTCAAGTAGATTGGTACATTGTATACCTTTCTCAACGCTGCCAAGTTAAACTGAGATGGAGTATTATAGAAATTCTAACTTTAACCCTTTAAATGGTTTGCCCGTACACCTTACGGGCTACTGAAAGTTAGCCACAACCGGTTTGCCCGTGAGCTATATAGGCAACGAAATGTTTTCTTTCTATATTTTAATTGCACAGACATTTTTATTCCTATAATAAGGTTATTAGTTTAGTGTGTCTTTAGGAGATGCAGAGAGAGAGTTTGTCCATGGTACTGAACTACTCTTCATTCAGAATTTTGGTAGTGGTGAAGGTGAGAATTTTTCACTGAAGGCAAGAATATACACTGGTGTGCAAAAATTAAGGACGAAGTCAAAAAATTAGCATATCAGCTGAACGAAGAGGCAGAGCGGACAGAAAGACCAATCAGGAGATTAAGTGAGGTGATGTACGGTAGCACATGCGCAGATATGCAGGTAGACGTAATGGGGGAGTGTCTGAGTAGTAAAGCATGTTGTCGGTGTAAGATTAGTATTTCTGGCAAAGAGATTGCACACCGTATAGCAGTTAAAATCACACCGAGTTGCTGCCTCAGCGAGAAATGGCGAATAATCAATCTGTTAGACGACATCTGGATGCTTTTACCCGAGGTCGAATCATTGGGAAGTTGGAGGAAGGTCGCAGTGTGACAAGTGTGGCTGCAGAGTTCGGAATTGCTCACAGCATCGTTTCACGACTTTGGAGACAATTTCAAACTACAGGAGCAGCTATCCGGGGGTTCAGTAGTGGTCGTCCATGAGGAACCACACCCGCAGATGACCGGTATATTGCCTTACAGGCCAGAAGAAACAGGGCGGCAGACAGCGGGAGAAATCGCTAGACACACGACACAGGCGACTGGACGACCGATATCGCGTTTTACCGTGGCCAGAAGACTGCACGGTGGTGGTCTGTTTGCACGACGCCCTGTACGGTGTGTACCTCTAACTTCTGCCCATCGGAGAAGGCGTTCTCTGTGGTGCCGGGAACACCGGAATTGGAGAGACAATGAATGGGGACGAGTACTATTTACAGATGAGAGCAGATTCAGTCTGAGTAGCGATTCTCATCGCATACTCATCTGGAGAGAGCGGGGAAGCCGCAATCATCCCTCGAACATCATTGAAAGGGACAGGTATGGAGGTGGCGGTGTTCTCGTTTGGGAAGGCATCATGCTTGGTAGTCGTACAGACCTTCACATCTTCGACGCAGGTTCAGTCAACGGAACCCGTTATTGTAACGAGATTCTTCTTCCATATGTGCGTCTTTTTAGAGGCGCTATGGGTCCGCAGTTCCTTTTCATGGACGACAATGCACCATGTCATCGCACAGTAGCTGCCGAACAGCTCTTAGAGAGTGAGGATATTGAACGTATGGATTGGCCGGCACGATCTCCGGATCTCAATCCCATCGGTCATGTATGGGATTTACTAGGCAGACGCTTGGCAGCTCGTACCTTACCACCAGTAACGATTCCGGAGCTTCGATTGGCGCTGCAAGACGAATGGACAGCAATGCCTCAACAACTCATTGACACCCTGATTCTCAGCATGGGCAGACGCTGTGAAACCTGCCTAGCAGTCAGAGGAGATCATATCCCCTACTAAAGACCGGATATTTCTTGCTGGACACCCATCACAGGGATGTTTCGGCTTTCAGTCGCATTGCGCTCCATGCTACTTTTTCAATAAAGCTTCTTTTTATCCCTCTGATTTCTCTTTTAGTAAGTGTTGCTTACATTACTCATGTCCTTACGTATTGGGGATCTTACGGTATTAAATGTGTTGATTTGGAATGCTTTTGTACAAAGTTATATTGAAAAAACCGTCTCGTCCTTAATTTTTGCACACCAGTGTATATTCTTGAAAATATTGGATAAAGAACGGGGATTTATAAGACAATGTACAATGTGTTGCCTAAGGAAAATGGATAGATAATCCAAAGAAGTCGATATTATCTCTATCCCCATTGGAATATAAGACTTAGTGTTATACACTATTCTTCATATTGTGTGTGCATATAAATATGCACACACATGAAATCCTATCAATCGTATGAAAAAGAGGTATGAACATGAAATTTTTTGGTAAGTGGAAGAAAATATATTTTAAGCTATATGTGAAATATTCTTCATAGTACGCAGAATGTACTCATTAAAAACAAACATTTAAGGGTTTTTGTGTTCAAAAATTATAAAATAAAAAAAGGTGAGTAAAATTTTAAACCGGAGATTAAAATAAAAATCTTCCATTTTCGCGCGTTCTGTTAATTATTATGCTTAGTTACATGCAGTTAAAAAATGGGCTTTTTTCGGGAAAATTTTGGTCAAAAAAATTGACCGCTTAAGAGGTATGAAGCTCAGACAAAAAATAATTATAGAATCGGAAAGATCATTTATTTCGTCCCGATAAGGTATAATGTTTTTTACGAAATAAAATTTGTATTTCTTACGATTTTTTTTTAAATAAATCAAAATCGATGCGTTTTTATAAAAATAATGTCTAAATCGTTGCGCATGAAATTTTTTTTTTGTTTAAATGAATCGACATTCTTTACTAAAACAGCTCATGCTTTGCTTTTTTAGAATTAGTCATTTAAAAAATAAAATGCCGAAAACATTTTTTTTTACGACTTTTCAAGAAATACTCAAAATTTTAATTAAACATTTAATAACTTCGTCATTTATGAAGAAAATCTCATGAATTTTTTTTTCGTGTGTAGGACAATATTACTCAAGATCTGTACGTAGATTGAAAAAATTGCTTAAAAATTACGGATTTTAAAAAAATTGTGTTTTTAGTCTAGTACCCTTTTGGGGGGAATTCATTTAGCTAACTGTTCGAAAATAACCGGCAAACACCTATCATTGAATGAGATGAACATACTGAGAAACCTGTCCAGTGATAACTAAAAAGTGAAAAATAAATTAAAAGTAAAAAAGCTTTTTTAAAACAAGCTTTTATTTAAACGCGCTAAAAAGAATAAAATAAATTTTTCTTTAAAAGTTTTTTTACTATCAACTTTTTCCGTCATTACACAATTTATATGACATAAAAGCTCGTCGCGAGATTAAAGTACTCTTATTTACTTAGTTTGAAATTTTTAAAAATTAAAATCAATCCGATCAAGTTATTTAATTTACTTGTTTATCTGCAGAGGTAAATCTCGCGACAAGCTTTTATATCATATAAATTGTGTAATGACGGAAAAAGTTGATAGTAAAAAAAGTTTTAAAGAAAAATTTATTTTATTCTTTTTAGCGCGTTTAAATAAAAGCTTGTTTTAAAAAAGCTTTTTTACTTTTAATTTATTTATTTATTTATTTTTTGTTACACAAGTGGCACAAGTTCTTGATATCCTGCTATACTAAACTTACTCGTAAACTTCCTCCATGCTTCCACAACAGTCAAATTTCTTTCTTCCACTGAGTCTAAAACATATTTAAAAGATTGCTTTAATATCGTGCATTTAAAATGCTACTATGATACCTTGATCAAGCGGCTGAATCAATGAGGTGGTATTGTGCGGTAAAAATAACATTTGAATATTTGAATCTTTCTTGACCCCCTGAAACTACAAACCCCACAATATTACCTTTTTAAAAATAAAAAATTATCATCAACACAAATTATATTGAAAAAATTTTACCATCGATTTAAAAAAAAACTAATTGGAACCTCAACTTTTATAACTTTACTCAAATTATTTATTTCATCCTACAAACTAAACACCGTAACACAAAATATAATTATAGTGAAGAGCGAAATGCTGTGTCCAAGTTGAAGTATAGAAAAATAAAGAAAAAAGTGGATTATAAAATTTGGGTATACGCAGTTACTCCAGAATACAAAGTAAACAGGCCCTGAAGTAGACCAAATCACTCACACATATGTGAGCATAAACCGGCCACCTTCTAATTACATTGCCAAATTAGAATTCAAAAAATTTTAGGGGATGATTCGTGGTAGCACCTAAAATATCTTGTTCAAAAGTATATTGGTGAACCGTGATTGTTTTCAAAATCGTGTAAAAAAATAGTTGTGTGTGTATTATTCCTGTGCACACATCCTACAAAAAAACAAAAAAAAAAGTTGGTGCGCAGAGGTTTCCAATTCCCCCCCCCCGTCTCATGGACCCCCTTGATTTTGTTTTCTGTTTGTAGTTGACCCCTGCTTGCCTAATATTAAATTTTTGCAACTTTATCAACTTAATTGACTTTTTGATAGCTGGTATAGAGCCTACTTGCTTAAAAAGATTTAAATTCCTAACCGTAGTGAAGTGCAGCGTTTAAAATTTAACAAACACATGTTGATTAGTTAAATCAAAATTTAATTGATACATACAATAATTGAGCCTCAAAAAATATGCTTTTAATGGGAGGGATTAATGTGATATGCTCTAATAATAAATTTTCAGCAATTAGCATCAATCTTGTCAGGTTTCACCTTAAATATCATCGGTTAGTAGTGTCCGTTCCCTTTCTTTCTTTTGTTTGTTTTTTAAATGGGGTCGGGGGAGATTCATCACACCATAGGACGCTGCGATCGTTTGCTTATTGTAACAGGATTATCACGTACACAATAACAGTTAATCGTATTACACTTGTGGTTGTGTGCGAACGGTCGATTTTGCTGACATTCTAGTTTTATATTCTTTAAATTTTTTTTACTACTCAGAATATTTGGCAGGGATGTCTTAAAACTTCTTGAGGCCCTGGGTCCCTTCACAAATTTAGGTCCCACATATGAGCCTTAAGAGTAGCATACGTTGTCAAATACTCGTACCAACAATAACCCAAAACAAATAAATCTGCATGATTTACAATCGCACAAACCAGCTCGGCCGACTGCTGCCTTCTGACTGACTGAGTAATGATGGTGTATGGTGGTAGGGCTGGGCCTATACATGTACGATGGTCATCACATGTAGCCAGTTGATATGACGTGCGAAATTCCCAGTTTTTCGGAGGATACAACTGGAAAAAACATTTGACTGTTGAAATTGTTCGAATCATGATCTTCTTAAGGCTGAATCAAGACCGAGACGAGGCCCCGGTCCCAGCTGACCCATGCCTTATGACGTCCCTGCCCCTGTGGGTCGATATAGACCACTTTGGGAATCACTGCTCTAGCGAAATGGTCTTTGTCGGTTCGCGGAACCCTCAGACCTATACAGTGTTTTTAGCGAACTCCACCCCACATGTACACATCCTTAGAAGAATATATCTTAAAATAATATTTAAAGTAGATCACAACACGTTATGGATACTCAGAGACGTCTTAAGACTTCTTGAGGCCCTGGGCCCCTATTCAAAAGTAGGCCCTAGGCCCTTACACAAATGTAGGCCCAACCTATGACCCTTAAAAGTAGATAGTACCTATCATATATAGTCAAAAAACTGGTATAAACAATAACACAAAACAATTAAATTTGTATGACTTACAGTCGTACAAACCTGTTGAATCCACTGACACCTTTTGAATGAATGAGTAGTGATGGTGTATGGTGGTAGGCCTAGTCCTGTATCGACGACGGTCATCACATGTAGCCAGTTAAAAGATCGTCCGAAATTTCTATTTTTTCGAAGAATACAACCGAAACTAACACTTCACTGTTGAAATTATTCGAATTCGTGATCTTATTAAGGCTGAGTTGAGAACAAGACGAGGCCTTCATTGCGGCCGAGACCCTGGCCCCGGGCCCAGTTGGCCCATTCCTCAAGACGTCCCTGTGGATACTTCATGTAAAGACAAAAAAATAAAAAGTATTACATCTGATTTTTAAAAAATTATAAATCGATTGAACTTAACAATGATTGCAAAAAGAAAGCGCGAACCCTTAAAAAATAATATTAATCAAAAATGTGAATTTAGATTCGTCTGTAACAATTAAACGTGGGAAAACCTCGTATTATTTTAAAAAGTCATCTTGGTATATTTCTGAAAAATATCCATTATCCATAGAAATCGCATCGCTAATATACGCGAATACTGCAACAACAGCATCCAACATAGAAATAGTTAATTTTTTTTAAAAAGAATGGAATTGATTGAAATTAATAAGGTTACCACATAAAAAATAAGCTAATAATAAATAGCAATCACATACATAAACATAGAAAACACAGTACCAACGATAAAATTCTTCATTGTAATGTTATTGCTCAATTAGGCCAAAATTTGTTTGGAAGCGTACTGATATCAAATGAGTATTCATATTTTAAATGCATTAATATATATTGATAGATGATTGTTACTTATTTTTAAGGAAATGTAATACAAAATTTTTTTATCACCATGCATCAAATGTCCTGTTTTTAATAGTAATACGTTCCATTCAATCATATATTTAAAAAGTAAAGTTCTTTTTCTCTAAATTACTCTACTGATCTTAAAAATGTTTCAAAGCAACACATAGTAAACAAAAACAGGTTTTTGTACACGAAAAAAGAAGACAGGCAGGGGTAATCTATAAATTCTTTGAATAAACTTATTAAAAAACTTGGTACTTATGTATTATCTCAACAATCGCCAACCTTATTATTAACTCGCCAAACTAGCATACCCGATTTCCTAAGCTTCGTGCGTGCTGAATCGTCAACTAGGTGCTTCGTTTCATATAATGTCGCCAACGGGTTGCGATAATACGCAAGTACCAAAAACATATCCAGTAAAAACTTGCAAATTATCATCAAATGAAACTAGATATTAATTTTTTTTTTAAATCTTTGATTCCTTTGGCATTTCCGTAAAATTACTAGAAACTCTGAGTGTTACGAAAAACAGTATACATTTGTGAAATTAGAATTCAAGATCTTAAATGAAAATTGATATTTTTAAACCCTTATTATCTTTAATTAATAAATATTTAACTAAAAATATTTTTTAACATTTAAATCTGTATAATTTAAGCCCTAATTGCAACCAAAAAAAAACATTATTCACCAAAAATTAAAAAATTATATATGCAAATATCTCAAATGTGATAAATTCATGTTTCAAAATTGAAGGCACTTTTCCATTTCGCTGGTGCAAATCTCGCTAAGCTAAGGTAATAGACGACAACGCACAATACATACATACATAAATATATGTTGATATATGCAAGTTCTAAGAATTTTTTACTTCACATACAAAGGCATAAACATTTTAATATCGCTTTAATTTTTTTTTCAGAGGGTTACCACTGGCACGGCAAGCTCTAGCAATTTTATCGCCCCGGACAAAAATGAAAAATGCCACCCCTTTCCCCAAAGTAAAAAAAAAATATATCGTTGAAAAAGATAAAAATTGTTCACACACAAACATAGATATACACCTATAAAATTTGAATAGTTCTTACGAAGAAAAAGGTATCATAACATTATACTTGTGTGCGTGTATATATATGTCCGTCGATCTCTGGTCCGAATCCGAGTCTGTGCGTTTTAATCCAAAGACTGGAATTTTAATTTTAAACTATTGTTTATTGTTTCTCTGGAATCTGGCTGATTCTAAATCTATCTTTAGTGTATGTAAATTAGATGCAGGGCACCAGCGCATGAGCGCGCATGCCCAGTTCTTTCTCGAATGACTCTTTAATGACTCTCTTTAATGACTGATCATGAAAAAGTGTCGAATCTAATGAAAGGTATTGCAGAAGACATTTATCAGGCCTTACTGATGAAGGAAATCAACACTACAGCTGATTTCATTAAATGGTGTAACTATATCGAGGATATGAAACAGAGAGGATTGGACGAAGGTTCGAGAGGCTTCTAAACGTTGTACCTGTGCAGCCATGGAAGAGCCGATTTGGTGTCCTTTATTCGAAGATTGTACAAAGAATATCGAGTGATTCGACCAAACCTCGTACCGATTCTTTATTCTGACCTATACCAAATACAATTACTTGAAGAAATGGTACAAGACGGTCATACAGGCTCTGGCACCAGTTTCAATAAACCCTGCCGAAACTCAACGACGACCAACATATGCCGCTGTAACCAAGAGATCAAGAGTTCCTGCACAGAGATTACCAACACAGCCAAGAAAAACTGATCTTTGGCAAACAACTGACAACAGACCAGTTTGTTTCTACTGTGGACGTCCTGGACATGTCGTAAACTACTTCAGGGAGAGGAAAGCCATTTTTAACAGTTATCGAAATCGCCGACAAAGCTTCGATGAGATTGAGGCTGAAGGAGGAGCTCGCAGACCAAATTTCCTTCCTCATTCTACACCTAGTCCAACTAGAGGCCGATCCCCAACACGCCGTTTCAGATCGCCCTCGCCGTATCGTCGACCCAGTCGATCTCCAAGCCGCAAGAATGAGGAAAACTAAACGGAGTGACCTCCCAAGGAGGTGAGGCCGCATGTTATAAAAATCCTTCGTTGGCCGAAAAGATGACTGGTAACCAACTAGACGTAATAACAAATAACAAGCAAGCTCGTGCTCTAGTGGATTCTGGAGCTTCGTTCTCTATAATCTCCGATAAGTACCGTCGATTCTTGAAGAAGGTGCTGTTCACCGAAGCAAAAAGCATCCTGCTGAAAGTCGCCGATGGAAGTCTTGTTCGTCCAATAGGAAAATGCATTTTGCGTGTCCGTATAAACGGCTGAGAGCTGCCGTTTGAATTTATTGTTTTGCCGCATTGTAGTCATGACATAATCCATGGATGGGACTTTTTAGCAGCATCCCAAGCCGTAATTGACTGTGGGCAGAGTGAACTATTTCTGGAAGACATTTTCCAAGATCTCGCAACATTGGATACCTGGAAGTTGTATGCCACAAAGGACTACACACTTAAGCCTCACTCCTTAACTAAAATAGCGGTATCAGAAGGCCAACCCCGTAGAAGCATAAATGTCTTCATAGACGGTAATAAACACTTACTCATCGAAAGGAATATTGCTGTACCATCCGTGATATCCTAGTATCATAATGGACAAAGTGAGAACTGGATTACTAACCTCCAGTCTGGAAATCAAATCATCCTAAAAGAATGTACTTAGGCCTAGCGAGACCTTCGATGAAGGGCATTTATGTGTGATATCCGACACGTAGCATGTCCCCGATATGAAACACGAGATGTCCGAAGGAAACAAGCGACAAGAGAATCCCCTGACGGACTCTTCCCTGATGATGTCTCCTGAGTTAAATGATGAGCAAAAGAGCTAACTAGCTGAACTGCTCCAAACATTTTGTGGAATTTTCACGAAGACTGACAAGTCGGCAACCACAGGTACAAATATGAAGCACAGAATCCACACTTGTGATCATGCCTCCAATCAACCAAAGGGCCAACCGAGTCTCACCGTCGGAAAGACGTATAATTCGTAATGAAGTGCAGAAAATGCTTAAGAAAGGTGTAATCCAACCCTCCGAAAGTCCTTGGTCGTTGTGCTCGTAAGAAAAAAAGACGGATCTGGCGTTTTTGCGAAAATTATCGCAAACTCAATAAGGTCACGAAAAAGGATGTTTATCCTCTTCCTCGTATTGACGATACGCTAGACTGTCTGAAGGGTGTCAAGTTCTTTTCTTCCATGGATCTCCGCTCTGGTTACTGGCAGATAGAAGTAGACGAATCGGATCGTGAAAAGACTGCATTTATTACCCCCGAAGGATTATATGAATTTAAAGTCATGCTGTTCGGACTTTGTAATGCGCCGGCGACTTTCGAGAGAATGATGGACAATTTGTACGTCATTTCAAATGGTCGACGTGTCTTTGTTACCCAGATGACATAATAGTGTTCTCAGAAACATTTGAAGATCATCTTATCCGGCTAGCTATAAAACTGGTAAGAAGCATAGGGATGCTGACACTTTTTCAAGAAATCCTGTGGAAGAAGAAACTGAGACAACAGACAAATGTCTAGCTGTCGCTACTAGCATAAATCTAACAATCGAACAGAAGAAAGACCCTGACCTCGCCAGAATGAACCCTTCGAACAAAATAGAGAAGAAAACCTTTGAATCAGTTAATGGGATCCTCTGAAAAAAGTTTTTGACCCGGATGGAAAGATGTGGCTACCAGTCATTCCCTAACATCTACGAGCCGACATACTTAGACATTTTCATGACGAACCCACCGCAGGACATCTTGGCTTCGTGAAAACTTATGACAGAATTCGCAGGAGATTTTACTGGCCGGGGATGTACCGAAATGTTGTGCGATATGTCATGAACTGTAGGGAGGGCCAAAGGAGAAAATCCGTCCTTCAATGACTACCTGGAGGCTTAATTCCCATCCCTCCAGCTATTGCACCTTTCCATAGCATTGGGATCGATTTTCTCGCGGGATTCCCAAAATCTACTCGTGGGAAAAAATAGATCTTAGTCAGCACAGATTACTTAATAATATATGCTGTTGGTGAGCTTGGCTTTGCTGGGAGCGCCAATATGACAAAGGGGTTACTGTAAAAGCCTCGCCAGAGGCAGTCCACTTATTGTCGTTTAGGAGAGAGGATCGCTTTTTCGTCAACAGCGGGGTCAACGTCCCCCATAATAAACCTTGGATTGAATCGCAGCTATTTGTCGTTCTTTACATTTCGTTTCGTACACCTCTCTCCCTCTTTCGCCATATATGCTGTCACGAAAGCCTTACCGACCGCTGAAGCCGAAGAAGTAGCGAAGTTCTTGTTGGAAGAAATTATTCTGAGACATGGAGCCCCTCGAATAATTATCACAGATCGTGGAACCATCTTCCAATCCAGACTTGTTTCCGCTCTCGTCGACCTGTGTAATGTCGATCATCGTATGACAACCGCGTATCATCCTCAAACAAATGGATTGACGGAACGCTTCAACAAAACTTTGGCCGATATGTTGTCCATGTATGGTGAAACAGAACAGAAATTTTGGGACGAAATTTTACCATTTGTAACATTTGCCTATAATACTTCTAAACAAGAGACAACAGGATTTACACCTTTCTATCTACTTTATGATCGTGAAGCTGAAACGACGTTGGACACAATGTTACCATTCGATCCTAATGATGTGGATGACGATTACATCAGCAAAATAATTGCTAGAGCTGAAGAATCAAGACAATTAGCCCGAGTGCGAACCTTGAAAGATCAAGATATAGACCGTCGACGTTACGACTCTAAATATCGAATGGTATCTTATGCTCCTGGAGTTCTTATATGGGTCTATACACCAGTACGTAAAGTCGGTCTTTCAGAAAAACTCCTAAGAAGATATTTTGGACCTTATCATGTGTTACGCTGATTATCAGACGTGACCTATGAGGTGCAAGATTTTGATCCTGTCTTCCGAAGAAGAAAATTGAAAGATGTTGTCCATGTATTGCGTATGAAACCATACCTTGATCCGACTAAGCAGATTGAAACAGAAGGCAGTCAAAGCCAGGATATCGTCCTTCCGGAAAAGAAAACAAATACAAGTGACGATTACAAAGGACCAGTGACACGTTCTAGAATGAAAACTTGAATGACATCGGGGCGCTGTCATTTTATTCAGGGGAACAATGCCGTATAAAGTGCAATCATTCACTGTAGCTCGATCGTTACAGCAGTAGACTGAAGATCCGTCAATCTCTGGTTCGAATCAGAGTCAGTGTGTTTTCATCCAAAGACTGAATTTTTAGTTTTAAAGTATTGTTTATTATTGCTCTGGAATCTGTCTGATTCTAGAACTTTCTTTAGTGTATGTAAATTAGATGCAGGGCCCCCAGCGCATGAGCGCGCTTGCCCAGTTCTTTCTCGAATATTCTTTCTAACGTTATAAAAGCGGAATCCCTCCACTTGAAGGGTATTCTCTCTGTTCTAATAAATACATGTTAAATCTAACCGTACGGTTATTTCAATATCCGTGACAACATATATATTAGAAACTAAAACAAATTTAAAATAAACAAAAAAATATACGTTTTTCTTACTTTTAATTCTGAAAACTTTTCAATTCTTTTAAATCAAATTGTTCAGTTATTTCATGTTCTATAGCCATTGTAGCTAAGCCATTTTCTCTGTCTTGTATAAAGTTGTGTACCGTAAGAAACTTTTTATTAATTTTAATTTTGAGAAATTTGTGCTAAACTTATCAGCAAAGAAAGTAAAATTCTTAATGCAGTAGCGAGATTTTTAGCCAATTCTGAAACTGAAATAAATTTTAAAACTTCATCGGGGCTTTCTTTTTTTCCTAATAAAGCTGAAACTGACATTATTTCAGGTGCTAGATCAAGCATGTTTACCATATCCACTGATTCTCCCTCGGTCAACATCATTTCTAAATTTTTACAGTTTTTAATTAATTAAACTTTTAAGGGTATCTCTTAAATCATATATGTTGTATTAAAATTAAAAACAATTACTGAGGGTATTCATTAAATAAAATCTGCATTTCAAGGCATTAACTGCTTGGTCCATTGTAAATAAATAAAAATCTAACTCAGCGTTTCTCAAACTGTGGGGCGCATGATAATCCTACCAGGGGGCGCAAGCATATCGAAAAATCGAAAGTAAAAGAGTTTTAAAAAATATTAATTTACTGAAAAGAATCAAAAGAAAATATTTTCTGAAAAATAAAATACATATTTACACCTATATTCTATACTTATCAGTGTGTATCAGTACTCTGCACAATGTATTTCACCATTAATTCATCTATACTAAGCTGAAAGAACAAGTTTATTACTTATTAGTGACCTGATGGGCTTGTCATACACAAGATTATATACAGAGTTTTATTCTTTTCTTGATAATTTTTGCTTTATAATTAAAGTCATATTGCAGCTTTAGCATCAAAGTACATTATTATTGATTTCAATATATTGTTTTATATGGAGGGGGCGCGATGAAAATTAAGATTGATTGCTTGACATATTGAAAGCTCGAGAAGTACAGCTCTGACTTGAATTTTAATTTAGGATCTTCCACCGTATCATCTCGTGCTTCATAATCAAAATTAACATTTCCCCGTCGAATTCTGTGACGTGACTGTGTCACCTCCAAGTTAGCAGGGATATCAATCTCGTACGCCAGTTCTTTTGAATTACAGAACATTTTATCAAAAGCCACATCCGATCGAAGATCCTTAAAAAAATATCTTTACAATTTCTTCAGAGTTCTATAGCAGATAGTAGACTGTAATCTTTTGTCTGAAATGCCTGCTTATTTTATTTTTATGCAATTAAAGATTTTTACCCAATGATGATGGAGCATAGGAACTTGAATTGTTTAACAGAATTTAATAATCGAGAAAACTCATCTCCTATAGAATTGTCAATTTCAGCATTATTATAAACACTAAATATCTACCAATTGATAACTTAAGAATTTAATAGCCTTTATTCGGCTTTCCCAGCTAGTCGCACTTAGAGGCTTTAAAGTTATGCCCTTTATACATTTTAATAATATGGCCCAACGAAAACTTGTGATGAAAATATAATTTTTTAACTATATTTAAAAAAGTGCAGGCTTCTAAGGATGCTTTTGCCATGTCATTAACGAGCAAATTTAAAGAGTGGTAAACTACATGCCACGTAGATTATTCGCGGATGTAACATCCTAATTCTAGATTGTACCCCTGATCTCTCGCCTCTTATATTGGCTCCGTTATCATAGGCCTCCCCCCCCCCACTAATCTAGCAAATTTAACCCTAATTGTAAGTTTTTCAACTATTAATTTGTAATTCTCTCCAGCCAATCTTTGAACTGAGTGAGTGAGTGAATATTAACGTCCCACTGTTCAGCTACACGAGGGATTTTGGGGACGGTCCGCGTAGTTTTGAACCATGGTCAAGTGACGCGGACGACATCTGAGATGGCATCCCCCTCTCCTAACTACCACACCACACCAACGGGAGGACGTTTGAGCTCTCGACAGATTTAACGTGCATCGCTCCCCTGCACGGCGGGTCTTCAGTAGTACTGGGATCGAACTCATGACACGCTAGCCACTATCCGATGCCTAGACCACTTGGCTACCCCGACATATCTTTGAACTGGAAGGAAACCCCCCTAAGAAACTCTCATTAGTTTTAACGGTAACTTCGTTGGATTAGATTTCTCTTCTCGATACATACATATGTTACCAAAAATGTCATTTGTTCGATCTTGCTGGCATCAGGGGTGCAATCTAAAATGATTGAATAATATTTAGCTTGTTTAATTTTATGAACAATGTGTAATTTAATATTCTAATGTAAAAGAGAAATTATCTCGTTCTAAATATTTTTCTATAGATAGTATATTTTAGCTTCTTCCTCTTTAGGATCCTTCGGACATGCTTCTCCATTATTGGATTAAGGTATCCGAACACGTTTGGAGTACTTCTTAACAAAATAGCATACTAAAATATTATAAATGCTCTTTTAGGACTCAATACCAATAAATATTACTATATATTTAACTATCAAAATTTAAAATAAATTACCTGAATTTTACAAAAATCACATTTATAAGGGAAATTTTAGCAATATTTTTGAAAAACTTCAAAGCAGTTAGAGAAAAAAGTAATAAACATATATTAGTAAAAGTATTACTAAAACAAATCAGATGCATTTATCAAGAATACTAAAATTTTAATTTTTTATTAAAATTTGAAAATCTTAGAGCTGATTGAGTAAACATTATAAGAAATGTTACATTTTTTATGAGACCATTATTTAAATAACAAGCCATAACTCAAAAAATATTCGTACAATGAGAAATATTTTAGTACATTCTCTAGAAAATCAAGTTCAAAAAGTTTTATAGAAATACCTTCGTAATATTTTGAGTTATCAGACTCGCCATGCCATGATAGATTTTGAGCAATTTAAATGCCCACTTCTGGTACATCAAAAACCCACTTCCTGTTTTTCTAAATTTATAAAATTGATTGTGTGTGTGTGTGTGTGTGTAACTTGGCCTCTAGGTAGTTTAGAAACAAAACAAAGTATATTTCGTAAAGTCAAAAGATAGCTCTATTCAATAAAATAAAAAACAAAAACATCTGTCTTTACTGAATTTGGTCATTTTCAAAGTGTTAGGATACCTTAAATTATTTGTAAAAAATTACCATTATCAAGGCCGGATCTACGTATGGGCTAAATGGGCTGCAGCCCAGGGCCCCCGGGTTCTAGGGGGCCCCATTCCCTGTTGAAGATAAACAGTAAGGGTGCTTACAATCAAAATAATAATACAATAATAAACCAGTAAAAAATACACACAAATCAAAAATAAAATACCCGAAATACCATAGCAAATTTATTTTCGAGAGCAAGAGCAATTTCTTTCTGTTCTTCCGCCCTACCACCGAATACGCGGAAATTAACAATTATTAATTTCGAAAATCGTCTGTATATTTTATGTAAATACCTCAATTAAAAATAAATTAAAATAGTATGCTGATGATTTTCTTTTAGTAATGTTTTAAAATGTTTAAAACTCAAGGGAATTTCTTGTTTTCTCATGATCAGAGACAGCCTGTGAGGTCCAGAAACAATGATTTTCACCTAATAACTAATGGCCAAGGTACTGGACTCATGGCAGGCATGTCATGAGTTCAAGACTAGTGCCGCTGAAGACCCTCCGTGTAGGGGTGCGATGAATTTAAATCTGTCGAGAGCTCAAACGTTCTCCAGTATGTGTGGTGTGATAGTTAGGAGAGGGGGTGCCAGCTCAGGTATCGTCCTCATCACTAGACCATGGTTCAAAATTACGAGGTCCATCGCCAAAATCTCTCGTGTAACTGAACAGTGCAACGTTAATATTCACTCACTATTCATCTAATTGCTGAGAAATTAATTTGCCTCATTAAGAACCAATATTTACATAGATTTAACTGGATAAAAAACCCTGTTGCCAAATCGCCCAGGCTAAATTGTTAGAGAGAATTCCTTTTCAAGTAGGGCTTTAGCAAAAATATAGATTTTACAAAAAATCCTGATGTGATATGAAAAAATGTAGATCATTTTCGAAATCAGCACACTAAATAATATAAAAACCACTGAAAGCCTACTTTTGTACTTCTCCAAAACTTTAGTTTTGTAGCTCTGCGTAATTAATAGAGTGTCTATTAAGTACACTGTATTAATAACAGTCTATTAACAATTACAATTAATACAGTCTATATTGCACTCTATTATTAATACAGTCTATTAATTACACTCTGCGCCGTTCTATGATAGAGTCTCTATCATAGAGCGGCGCCGATGAGCATGATGCATTTATACAAACATAGGGACACTATTTCTGTAGCCATTTATTTTTGTGTAATAATAATTCTAAGTTACAATACTATACTGAGATTCGGTGCTGTGTCCTATGCATAATACCTGAAATTAAAAGATATTTAGGTACCTGTTTGTTGGTTTCAAGTAAAATGTAAGTACAAATACACATTTGTAAATTATTTAAGTATGAAGACGAGGAGTAGGAAGATTAGGATTATCCATGCAGGTTCGTGGCCTAAATCGCTAAGTAATAATTTTATTGATTAAATCCCTTCATATGAAATGAGTTATTTTCAAAATAATGATCCAAACAATATATATTATGTTTCGCAAAGAGAATACTAAAAAACTTAAACATGGCCAAGTGCTGGAAAGATCTTTTGGTTTTGTTATTCAACTAGTCTTGGTAGTGTTTATTGTTTGACTTGCAAACTTTTTTCTGAAACAAATTCCTAATACACAACCGTCTTTTCTGATTAGAAACACGTAACTAGTTGTTTAGAAAATCATGAAAATTCTATTGAACATATACAAGGGGTGATCAAATGAAAAGGTACGAAACGACACGGTGGGTACAAATATAGACTTTATTCAAAATATACACCATAGGCCTGAGCACAACGATCCCACTGATGAACAAGCCGCAGGATTCCTTGTTCCCAAAATTCCTGTGGCTGTGACGAGACCCAGTCCTTCACAGTGTCCTTGACTACGTCGTCCGAGTTGAAGCGCTTTCCTTTCAGGTGTTTCTTCAGTGGACCAAACACATGGAAATCGCAGGGCAACATGTCCGGACTGTAGGACGGATGGTCCAACGTCTCCCATTGGAACTTGTCCAGTTCCATTTGTGTGACTCTGGAGACGTGTGGACGCGCGTTATCATGGAGCAGAACCACACCCTCCGTGAGCAGCCCCGGTCTTTTGTTCTTGATGGACCTGCGTAGGCGTCGGAGTGTCTCACAGTACACATCGGAGTTAATGCTTTTTCTGTGCTCGATTAATTCCACAAGTAGCGGACCTTGAACATCGAAAAAGACAGTGAGCAACACCTTGCCTGCTGACTTCACGGCTCTGAACTTTTTAGGGGGAGGTGACGACGCATGCTTCCACTGCATGCTGTCCCGCTTTGTCTCTGGCTCATAGTGATGGCACCAGGTTTCATCACCTGTGACGATCCGCTTCATGAAAGCGGGGTCTTTCTGATACCGAAACAGATGTTGCAGTGCTAGTCCCATACGCAGTTTCTTTTGCTGGTCGGTGAGCTGCTTCGGAACCGAAGCGGCACACACCTTCCGAAATCGCAACCTGTCGTAAACAATTGTCCACACGGTTCCATAGCTGACATCCACCTTCAGCGCCAACATTCGCAATGTGACACGCCGATCACTTCTCACTAGTCGTCTACTTGTCGATGAGATCGCTCGTGATGACAGTGTTTGCCTGGCCTGGTCTCTGGTCATCACCCACACTCTCACGGCCTGCACGAAAACGGGCACTCAATTTTTTGACAGACTTGTCAGAGACACATTCCTCCCCGTAAACGGTCACCATCCGCCGATGAATAGCTGCCGGTTTCTCACCTTCCGCTGTCAGAAATCGGATAACACTTCGCTGCTCCTCAATCGTCGAATTTTGCAACGCGAACGCCATCCTGTCCTCATACGGACTGCGCATCATTTTATAAGAGCCTTTGCTCTCTCCTGCGCATGCGGGCGCCCGCGCATGTTCTGATCCCAGTCAAAGTCTCCAATGGCATCCCGAGATGTCTCGCTACATTCTCCCATGGCGGAATAGGCAAATATTTAACTGTTTCATTTTTATGTCGTTTCGTACCTTTTCATTTGATCACCCCTTGTAAATTCAATGTTAGTTTGGTTGACACGAAAAGAAAATAAGTCTTTTTTAGATAAACAATTATAGGAGCAACTAAGAAAAGATACAGAATATTACCACAATGTCCTCAAGCGTGTTATTGCGGTAGTAAAGTATTTGGCTACAAGATGTTTAGCATTTAGAGCAGGGGTACTCAACCTTTTTCTTACGCCGAGCCACATACATCTGACATGTATTTTACGCGGGCCGCAACATGAGGATTAATAGAGAGGGAGAAACTATAAGATTAAAAACATTTAAAATGTGAAAAATTGGTTAAAATATAAAATCTCATAATTTTGTATCTTATTTTAAAACTATACCAAACTCTATCAAACAAAACTCACAAAATATAGTTTTCATTCACTTTTTACCAAGTTACGGGGGAATTTTTCAATTTCCGTTAATCAATAATCCCAAGCCCCTTGTCTGCATTCTACTGTCATAAAAACAAAGCTGCCAAGCACTTGTATAATTTGATTTTTTTCTTTTTACAAAGCCTTTTATATTTTTATTTCAGATATTAATTTATCAAACCAGGATGGTAGCAAAGAGTTTTTATTGAACTACAGACTGAAATCAGTATTATCTGTATAAATTGTCTGTTCTTATTGCGCATTTTTGTTTCAAATTTATTCAAATATTTTTTGATTTTATAAAAAAATGAACAAATAACTGAATTTATCAAAGAGTACATCGGAAGCATTTAAGAAACATCTAACAATTTCTGCAATAATTCTTAAGTTTATCATTAACAATTTCATATGTTTGTCAATAAAAATAATGTATCAAAATCTATGGGATGCTTTTGCTACCTCTGCGTTTTTGTGACATTACCACCTGCAAAATATTTATTGCTGCTTCAAGGGTTTTTTTTAAGAAAACCAATTTATCTCGTCTTTAAATGGATTTTTAAGAATAAGAGCCATTGAAAGATATATGTAAAGAAGTACAGTGATGTGCAAAATTATATTTTTTATATATAACATTTTCACAACGAATCAAACAAGTTGTTGACCCGTTTTTTTTTGTTTTTTTTTGTACGAAATAGTCAAGATTTCAATCGTCTTGAAACAGCAAATATTTTTTAGGCATGAGGGTTAGTTAAAAATTAGTTACACCTTTAAATGGTCACTACTGCTTTGTTATTTGTTATCACTAACCATTACAATTGCAAAAAGAAAAAAAATTATTTCACAATTTGTAGCAGCACGACATCGATTGCAAAATTGATAGAATTGATTGCTTGATTGATAGAACTCGCTAAATTTTTAATACATTATTCCTAAATAATTGAATTTATTTCAACGAACCTAGACCGGGCCACTCAGAATGGTCCGATGGGCTACATGCGGCCCATGGGCCACAGGTTGAGTATCGCTGATTTAGAGGTATCGAGAAAGTTTTTGGTTCTCCTCATAATGGTAATTTTATGGGTACCCTGAAAATGCTAGCAGAGTTCAACTAATTCATTCGTGAATATATTGAACTGCGAGAATTATGACCAAAATCGTTAAGATATCGTACTTATCAAAAAACAATATATGAGCAAATAGTTGAGATCATGGGTAAGCAAATCATTAAACAATTATATAATTCAAATAAATAACAATGACACAAAGTACTATACAATAGTGATGGATTCAACAGCAGATTTGTCCCACAATGACTAAACTTGCTATTATACTACGATAACGTTTTCGGTGTCTCATTAATTAAGATTACTAGTCACACAGGTTTATATTTAATTATCTACAAGAATTTTTAGAAACAAATGGACTGCTATTGGGTAATTGTAGGGGACAGTCATATGACAACGCTGCCAATATGCCCGGTCTATGTAATGGTGTGCAAGCTCTTCTAAAAGAAAAATAATAAATTCACTAATTATGTGCCGTGTGCTGCACATTCTCTTAATCTAGTTGTGCAGATTCAGTTAAGGTTGCAACTGAAATCGTGAACTTCTTTGGTTTAGTGCAACAAATATATGTTTGCTTTTCTACTTCGACCTAAATCGTGAACTTAAACTTAAATTTACCCCCTCCCCCCTTTAAAAGATTAAGTCAGACCCCAGAATGGTCTTGTCACTACGATCCTTTTGGAGCCTCAAGAGATAAATATTGTAAAATCATGAATATTCTTAAGACATTTAGTGATAATGAAAATGAGAAAATTGATTTTCAAAAAGAGGCAGCAAATTTATTTAATAAATTAACAATACTCGAAACTGCCATTTTAATTATATTTTGGGAAGAAATTTTAGAAAGATTTAATTCAGTTAACAATAAATAACAGATTCTTGGGGTTTGGACATTTGTGAAGAGAATAAGTTCATTATGTCATTAAAAACGTTTATAAGCAATGTACGACATGTGAATCAGATCAAAAATCAAAGGAGTATCAAAACGCAGCCAAAAAATTAAGTCCTAATGTAGAAACAGAATATAGCGATGTGAACTAGAGACTGGTTATTTCAAAATTTGCAGATAAATTCACAGAAAAAGCTGTGTATGGGACAAAAAAATTTAAAAGAGACACGATTATTGTAGCGTTAGATAAGGTAATCCTTGATTTAAATAGAAGTTAAGTATATATATGCAGAAATAGTAAGAAATTAAAATTTTTGATGAATTTGCAAGATCAAAGTACGGAGAACGTCGACCTGGAGAGTGTACGCGCTATTACTGATTACTATTCAGATGATGTAGACCAACATTTAGTAAATGAAGGTGTTCAATTAAAAACTTATCTAAAACTGAGCTAGAATCCTATACTTGTAGTGATATGTTCAATTTAATTTTTGAAAAGAAACTAGTTCAGGTCTTTCCAAATTTGTATACCATTTTAAAGACTTAAAATATGATGAGAAAATAAAAGAATATTCAGCATAAAAGAGTAGAATTTTTTTTTTTTTGTAAATTATGTTATTGCTTATAACGTATTTAAATTATTTTGAGGGGGGGGGGAGTTATTTTATTTTAAATTTTTCCACACAATAATTTCTTAAGAAAAAGGCAAAATTTTTAATTATTTATGGACCCCCCAGATATCGTTAGCCCTGGGCCCCCAAAGGTCACGGTTCGGCCCTGACCATTATTGTATCTTTAAAGTTGTCACTCTTACGCAGAAGAGCTAAACAATTTTGAGCAAGTACTATTAATGATGTTACAATACGTAGAAGCACCTAGCACCAATAATTATTCGCCGCAGTAATAAGTCTTTGCGAGTCACTATCAACTTTTTTAGAGCATAGTAATTGCTGACTATAAATTCAATCCAAGACTTTTGGTTTTGACAATGGTTTTTTGATGTTTCGTGCTCTTTTAGAGTTTCAACGAGGCGCTTCCGACTTTTAAAACCTTCTGTGAAAAGGGAACTAATGACATTGCCAAAAAGGTTGAAGCAAAAACAGTATACACGGTTTTTTGTAATGATCTTCACACTGTGTTCCACGGAACCCTGGGGTTCCACAAGGTATACCTAGAGGTTCCACGAATCACAATAAAAAAACAGAGAAGAAATAAATATGTATGCAGAATGGATTCACGTTTTTTATGAAGTTTATATAGTTTGCAAGTATTTTTAAAGCTCATCCTATTTATTAAAACTGAAAATTTTGTTTATATATAATAATTTCCTTTTGCAACACTTTTTAAACTTTTATTGTAATATGGTAAAAGAATATATTAAAACGTTTTATCTTTATATATATACTTCCTACTAGATTGTGAATATTCTCTTATTTGCCACACTCTGTCAATGTCTAAGAGGGTCTTTCTTTTACCAATCATCTATCGGCATCTGATAGAATAACTGGCCAAGTTCTTGGATCAGAACTATAAATACCATCGTTAAATTGTCGTGATCTTTAAATTTTTCAGGAGGAGTTCCTACAAGAGCAGTACTACAGAGACTACATATGCATCTGAACGTCTAAATCAGATTCTAATTCTATAAGTATGTAATTCAATAAACTTCCAGAATGTTTTTTAATATGGGTTTGTTTTTCGAGTCTTTCTCTCTGTCATTTGTATTGGCCCCTCTTTCTCTAGATAGTTTTTTACACCTTCCCTCAAACGTTCTAAAATTTTCCCAAAATAATATAATAATAAATAATCAATAAAAAAAAATAATAAATAAAAATTCATAATTAACAAGACACAAGTAGACCATAATTTTTTTTAATTCTGGGAACCACAATGAAGGTTGTGCAAGCTCTCTTACCAACAAAATTTACCATCAACAATATTATTTAGATTTAATCTAAAAATAAAATTTTACAATCCACACACATACACTCTTCAGTATAACAATAAATACGCGTATATCAAATAATTTTACTGATATTAAAATAAGTTTTCTTTTAACTCAATAATCATTTTGCTTAAAATCCTTATTCACTTATTTGATTTTATTTATATTACACTTCTATATAATTCTTATATATTAATAGTCTAAAATCACTAAGTTTCCAAAGTATAAATAATATTTTAGAAAATATTTTCATACTAATTTTTCCGTATAAAAAAAAGTCTTTTTCAAATTCGGTTCAAATGCCGCCTCTAAAATTTGCCGCCCCGGGCAAGGGTCCGGTTTGTCCGACCTCTGCCACCGGAATATCCCGTTTGGCATCGATAGTATCATTTTTGGCTATTTTATCGCCCGCGCCGAAATGGAAAAGTACCAAATTAAATAGTTATTTACGACATAGATGATTCGAGAAACTTCAAATTCTTAAAATTGCCTAAATAAACAAAAGAAAAGTCTAAGAACTTCAAGAGATGTCCAAAGTGCATTTTATTCCAAAATAAAGAAACAAAAACAAAAAAAGCATTTAAAAATATGTATTTCTTTTCATCTGAGATCTATGCGATTAAAATTTTTATATAAATTAATTATACTTACAGATTTCATGAGTTCAAAAATAAGTCATAAAATACAGAATAGTGAATAATAATGAGAGGAACAAAATGAGCTGAATTCCGTGGCCCCGTTGGAATGCGTGACCCGCCCTTATTATGCCTTTATCATCTAATGTTCCATATTCACACAAATTGTGATGCTAATTAGCAAGCATCCGGTGGCCCAATATGTCTATCTATGGGTACTTTTCATGATGCAACATTTCTAATGCTCGCGCATTTCCTTCTGTCAATCTGTAAATCAGGTGTATATCTGCCAGCTTGGTATTTGTAAAACATGCCACGCTTCTCTGCGGACGATGACAGCTCAAATGACTGCAGTAATGCAAATCTGTTTCCTTGAATGCTCTTGAGAACAACGCCACCTATGACAGAACGAAGGTTTCCGACTATGGGTTGTGTGATGTCCCCTATTTCCCCTTAAAGTTTGTCCCAATGATCCAGGAAAACCCTGTATATACACTGCCTGTTAAAATTTAAAGAACAATTTCAGGGACGTCTTAAGACTTCTACAGACCCTGGGCCTCTACACAAATGAAAGCTCCACCTATGACCTTCAAAAGCAGACGGTACATAACATATATGTTGTCAAATACTCGTACAAACAATAACCCGAAACAAATAAATGTGCATGACTTACAATGACACAAACCGGCTTGAATGATTGCCGCCTTTAAATTGAATGAGTAATAATTGTGGTAGGCCTATACATGGACAAAAGTCATAACTAGTTGACATATCGTCTAAAATTCAGTTTTTCGGAGAATACTACCGCAAATAATATTTGAACGTTAATTTTATTCTAATTATGATCTTATTAAGGATGAATCGAGAGCGAGACGAGGCCCAGGACCCGGGCCTTAAGACATCCCTGGAAAAATTAACACGTTACATCCGAAATTAATACTTTTGAAACAGTCCATCAAGAATTGCTGTTCCACTAATCCCAAAATTCTTGAATAAACTCACATCTTTCAGCTATGCATACTCTTCACTTCATTTGTAAATATTAATAAAACACTAAAGTTACACAAAGAGCAATTTGTGATGGATTTCGTCATTTTGGAAAGGTTGATTTGAAGTAATGCCACTTTTCAGAGAATAATACAAAACTTTTGTATTGTTGTTATTAATACCATCCAATTAACAGAGTCAGGTCGAGGCCCACAAAATTTTCATGGCAAGGGTGCTAGATTACATGTTGTTTTGTCGGCAGCTTCAAACACTGTGTAGGTAACAGTACGTTTGGGCTCTAATCCACTTCGATTTTGAGGAAGAACATCCCTGGGAAGAGGGGCCTCCCGACCTTCTTTCCTAACCACCAACTTCTCGAGAGAACTTTAGGCTTTAGATGAATATTTAGAGTGCCTCCATGCTACACAGTCACTATGCATTTGTAAACATCCATGCCTTCTCCAGGATTCGAACCCAAGCCTATGGCACACAAGTCAATGTCACTAACCACTATACCATTTGAGCAAACTTACTAGTAACAGATCTCTTTATATCATGTAAGGCTCAATTCCACTTCACTTATAAAAGCTACAATCTTTCTACATGACAAGTCTCAGTAATTAAGATTTTAGCACACAGTTTAATCAGAACATTGCAGCTCATAATGACCATAAGGTTACCAAATCCCTTTGTTACTATGGATTGACTAAGCCATTCCCTTAAATTACCTAACAATAGAAAAGATATTTCATTGAATTTATTACATTTCAGCCACCATAACTGCAATTTACAGTACTCAATAGTATCAAATCTTCGACTTACTGACATTACTCCGTCAAGTGATTTTCTTGCTAAAAAAGCAACATAAACTAAAACACAAAACTAGTTCATCAAGAATGTTCTGTAAATATCAAATACAATTAGTGCAATAAAATACAGGGTCTCTGTGACCTAGGAAAAGTTCCATTATAATTAATAGTTCATTAATCCAATGAATATTTTTCAATACTATTTTCATTCATATAGATAATAATAGTACATAAAACAAATATGTACATATTATCTATATATGCATAGTTATTGAATGTAATATAAAAAATGCATATGTTGTTTATTGTAAATGTATGATAAACAAAAATATAATCTGAAATTATATGTGATGCAAAAATTATGAATATGAATGAAATTGTTTGTGTATGTAGTCATAAGAGCATATTATTTGAAATTGAGGGAAAAGTGTTAATTTATATATTTAATCATATTCTTTGTCTTAAATATTACACAATTTCTGATTTGAATAAAACTTTGTTTTTCTATGAATAGAATAATTTCCAACACATTTAGAAGATAAACTTGAAACTGGATAACTGAAAATTTTCAAATTTAAAATAGATAACAGAATAAACTGCTTTAAAAAGATGGTAATTGTGAATTTACGTAATGACATTGAAGAAGTTTGGCAGATTTTATGTACGTAGAGTAAAATAATTTACAATGCAAAAATTAATTA
This sequence comes from Trichonephila clavata, assembly GCA_019973975.1. Lineage (NCBI taxonomy): Eukaryota > Metazoa > Arthropoda > Arachnida > Araneae > Nephilidae > Trichonephila > Trichonephila clavata. The sequence goes on from BMAO01013525.1 coordinate 29,554, forward strand.
CAATTTGTACAGACAAAGCTTAATTTTTTTTTTAAAATTAAGTAGGTTTATGTTTTTTGTAGGTAAAAATTTCATTGTGATAAATCTAAGAACAGATTCAAAATAGCAGTTTCCTTTTCTTTTACATTTTAGAACCATATCAATTCAGCTAGATGCAATTCAAGCTGTTTGTGCCCTTTTGTTGTTTTGAATACCAACATTTTTTGATGTTTTCTTTTTAAAATCATTCAAGTCGCTTTTACAATGTCTTCCTTATATCAGCAAACCAACAATCAGAGATTTTATTCCCACTTAATTGGTATATTTCAGATTTCAAAACACTCATTTTTTGAAATTCAAACCATGCTTACAAAATACATATTGAGCTGTACAAAAACAAATGCTGACATAAATAATAATGCTATTCCTGAAAAAAAATTAGACGTGTAATTTTACCAATACATACATTCCTATTTTCCTCATGAAAAAGGGGTGCACATTATATAATTGTATCAAAATAAGTATAAAAGAATAAAATTAAAAATTTAAAAAATGCAGCTTAGAAGTGTCGGTGCATGTTATTTGACGGAATTTACAGTATAAATTAAAATGCACTGAGAGTCTTTTAAATTAAAATGCATAAAAATGAGAATAAAGTTAAAAGACATGCAAGTCTTTATTGTTTATAGTTGCATAATACCTTCCCCCATTATACAAGAGCTTTAAAGTAACAATAAATTTAAATCTCAAAGAAAAACACTAACAGTAATTTTGTATAACAAAACTCTTTATAGAAAAATTCAATTCATTTTACATATATCACAAAGTGATGAATAAAAACATATAGAGGTCAATAAAAATAATTATTTCTGTCTCGCGATATATACTTATATATATATATGTATTTATAAATATCTTTCAACGTTTAACCAGAAAACAAAAAACCAATCTTCAAAACCATTTAGAACTTCAAACAACACAAATCAAACTTCTTTTCCAAAATCAAACCTCTAACCAAAACTAATTTAAAATTTAACAATCACATCATTTTTAGTGCTTCGCAATATTCTCTATACACATTTTGATAATTGAATTTAAAATTATAATAGTGTACTATACTTTAATCTCATTTTTACAGTTTTGAGAAGTTTGGCACCTTGTTTGACTTGGTAATTGTGGCTTCTGCTGCCTTCAGCACATCTTCACTCTGAAGCATGGTCATGTTCCAAAGTGTCATGAATTCAAGACCCTCTTTGACCGAGTGATCCCGAGAATAATTCAGGGCTATTTTTGTGCCCTGGACAGCAACTGGACTCTTTGAAGCGATCAGACTCGCCAGTTCAAAGGCTGAATGCATCATTGCTTCCTTGGTGGGAAATATCTTGCTGACAATTCCTATTTCTTTAGCATTGGTTGAATCAATGTTTTTGCAGCTATAAATGTATTCTCGCAGAAGGCTGTCGTTTCCTATTGCCTTTGGCAACCGCTGTAAAATACCAACGTCGGCTGCCATCCCAATATCTATTTCTTTGATAGCAAAAAAGGAGTCTTCTGTACAGTAACGAATATCGCATGCACAAATCAGATTTGCACCTCCTCCAATGCAGCCATTGTGGACTGCAGCGATGACTGGCTTCTGACAGTCTTCGATTGCTGTGAATGACTGTTGGTACTGAGCAATAGTCGCTTGCAAATATTTTGCTTTTCTGGCGATGTCATCCTTACCCATTACTTTAGAAGTAAGGTCTAACATATCAGAGAAATCGAGCCCTGATGAGAACATGCGCCCATTGCCTGAAATGACCGCTACTCGACACTCTTTGTCATCTTTGATTTTTCGAAAACAATCTAAAATTTCATGCCAAAAAATCTTATTCATAGCATTCAGCCGATCAGGTCTATTCAGCTGCACATGAAGTACCTGATCCTGGTCAGATGTCACATTTAAAGTTTCGTACTGGTAATTGGATGTGCTTGACATAGCTCGGTTTAGTATTTGGAATGAATTGGATGCTCTGCGGCTTAAATTACTTAAAATACGGACAGAAAGCATTACAAAATATTGTTTTCCGGTGGCACTATTAATACATGCAATCTAAACAGGAAATCAAAACAAAGTACGCATGGTGTTAAAGAGAGGATAGAGTGTGGTGTTGCTCTTGTTCAAACGCAAAATAACTCATTTTCATTAGTCCGTGTGAAGCACAATTACTCAGGGTTGTCTGATTGTGTTGTTTAGCGCTTTTTTAAACCTTAGAAATTTATTGAAAATTGACAAATTATTAAAGTAATTCAATCTTCCTAATTTCTTTCCTTTCACTTAAAATATTTTTCATGAATTTAATTTCGTTTATGAAACGTTTGTTGTTTGATAAATCGAAAAATTCAATTGACTCATTTTGTTTGGAATAATTGAATCGCTTTCGTTAATCTATGCTATGATGGTGAAGTTTTTCTGTTACATGCCATCTCCTTGTGTGTTGCGATTCCTTTTAAATTTAACATTTTTAAACTATTGTAGTTGCTTAAAAAAAGAAGCATATTCGTTTTCTTTTAATAGATTCGCACTTTTTAATCCAAATATATCTAATATCCTTCCAGGAGTACAGTCAGATTTGGTTCCTATTCAGGCAGTGGCGTCATTGAAAATATTAACGACCCCTGCAGAGTTGGTTTTTTGCCATTAATATTTTATAAATCGGTTAAATACGTACTTGGCGTCTGTCAGGTTTGGGTCACCCCCCCCCCTCCCCGCGATGCGGTGGTGCACGTTACGCCACTGCATTCAGGGATGAAAGGAAACTTTTGGCATTGTATTGGAAGGCCCCTTTAGTATCGGCGAGAGAATGGCTCCGTTCTGTAACCCTGGCTAATGCCTCCTTGTTGCTTTTTCCTATCCTCTTTGAGAGCAAATGCTCTCTTTAATGATTTCGAAACCGATATTCATCAAAAGTTTATTTCAGTTCTACAGCAATGTTTTTACATTGCAAAAAAAGAAAATATTCTGAGATAATAATTTTAAATATATTATTAAAAAAATGCAAGGAGTATTTTAATAATGTATCATTTTCAAGGAGTATTACATAGTTTTTTAATGTTCACTTTCGAGTTAAACAAAATAATGGTATGGTTGCTGAAATTGTGAAGAAAAAATACATGAAACTGAAACATTTAACTAAAACAAGAATTCGCATCGCATTATTTATTGGATTTTAGAATTTTAAAAATAAATCAGCAGAAATAATGATATGTTAATATTCAAATCTTATTATTGAAAAGCAAGCAAAAGTTTCTGGTTTAACTCATTGATTCTTCTTTATTTTTTAAACTTACATTTTTAAGATAAGAATAGTTTTAAACACATCAGAAAATCATTTTTCATCAGAAATAAATAAAAAAATGAAGCCTCGAAAGACAATTTATTTAGAATCAATGGTTGTTTTTATTGTTGTTATAAAGCAAGACTAGTGGTAAAGCCGTCTTTTGTTTTGCAACCCAATCTTGCAATTCTCTGCATACAAACAAAACATTTGCCAAATTCTCTCAAGATGAATCGTTCTGCATTTTTTTGCAAAGTTAGTGTACACCTGTTCAGAAACATATAAAGTTTGGATAGCTAAAAGCGAAGTTTTTTGACTTTGGACGTGATGGTTTTCATTTGATTGTTTACCAATATATCCATCATGTGCGAAGACGACGCCGTTATCGCCACCAATGACGACGCTGCCTTATGCAAAAGGTATGCAGTTGCAAAAGGATATTGGAGTGATCCCTACATAGAATACTTCATCAAATCAACCTCGGAGCGCAAGGCTCCTGAGATAAGCCGAGGTTATTATGCGAGAGTAATGGGTATGAAAATATTGCTAGATCAGTTTCTTACCACTACCAATTACAATTGCCAAGTTATAAATATCGGGGCTGGATTCGATACATTATATTGGAGACTGAAAGATGAAAATGTTTCCGTGAAAAGCTTTATTGAAGTAGATCTCCCACCTGTTACTTCAAGAAAATGCTATATTATCCGCAATCGCAAGAATTTGCTTCGAATGGTAGCCACAGAAGACGATGATATCCAGTTTTCTAGCTGTGAGCTCCATGCTGGTGAATATCACCTAGTTGGCTCTGATATACGAAACATAAGTGAAATGGAGTCAAAATTGCTTTCTGGGCTGGTGGACACGACATTGCCGACTGTCTTCCTCGCCGAATGCGTCCTTGTCTACAATGAGGAACATTTGACATCTGCCCTGCTGAAGTGGATTGCTGAACATTTTCGGACGGCTCTCTTCATCAATTATGAGCAGGTAAACATGGGTGACAAGTTTGGCAGTGTGATGATTGAAAACCTGAAGAAAAGGGGCTGCAATCTGGCAGGGGTGTCAGCCTGCTCTGACCTGGAGTCTCAACGAAGGCGTTTTACGGTGTCTGGGTGGGATGGTGCCAAGTCATGGGACATGACTGAGGTATATCAACACCTTCCTTCAAGGGACGTAGAGCGTGTGGAGCAACTCGAGTTCTTGGACGAGCAAGAGCTTCTTCAGCAGCTGCTGCAACATTATTGTATAACTGTGGCTTACAGAGGTGAGAGCCTGGAGGATATCGGGTTCAACTAGACACATGATTTTCAAGATCTGAAGAAGGTTAAGGTAAGGGAAAAGGCACTATTCTACAAATTCTCTGGTACTTTTCGTTACTTGCCGCTTGCAATGGTTATTATTATTTTTGTTTGTTTTGCCCAATTGAACACCAAACACAAAATAAGCTAAGAAGTCTCAATTCTGGATTCAATTCTTAAATAATTATTTTATTGAGGCACTATGAAATTTTTAATTCTTCCAACATCAAAAAATAAAGATGAATTTTTTTATACAGTCAATTGCCAATTTTTTTGTTGCATTTTTACTGCCCTCTGGAACGGAAGAGGGCAGATTCTCCCATTTTTATTATCAAAAATGTTTCCATTCTAGTTCTTATTGATGAGATAGGTTCAAATAAAGCTGTAATTAACTGATTTTAAAGCTTTTTTAAATAATTTTATGCATTCTATTCATTTTTATTCTTAAGAATTTTATATTGATCAAATATATGTCTTAAACTGGGGTGGGCAATTGTTTTGGCTTAAGGGCCATATTGTGAAACCAGAGGATACAGGAGTGCCACACCTTTTTAAAAATGATTGCATTTATTAATTAATTTTGCTTTGCTAAAAAGGTATACATTTTACCATGTATGTAAAAATTAATAAATATAACTTAAATGAAACTTCTTTTTTTCCAAGCACTACATCCGCTTACTGGCCAAGGCTTTCTCAGTTAGTTTAGTCCATCTTGATCTATTTGATGCTATGCTCTTCCACCGATTAACTCCCAAGCCCTTCAACCACTTTTCTACTTTATTGATCCACCTTGTTCTCAGTCATCCCTTTCCCTCGGGAGTTTGGAAAGTTATTTTTTTTACAGGATTTTCATTGGCTATATCGAAATACATATCCCAGCCACCTTATTTGGGAAGCCTTAATCACTTTGACTATGTTTGGTTCTCTGTATTTTGATTGAAGTTCAAGCTAATTGAAGTTATTTTGCTAATTTTGTATCATCTATAGCAGCAAGCACATTTAATTTTAGAATCAGTTTAACAATACAAATGTACCTTATCACATTTTTATACAGTTTTTTTTAAGAATCAGAAGGGAAATATCTTGAAATTCTTATTACAGCCTACTAGTGAATGTCAACCAACTTGCATCTATAGTTACTCCTGTTGATTTTCTAAATATAGAGAACATTTTCTGTCCATTTGGTTTTCTAACTGTCTTAGCTGGCTGTGAAAAAACCTTTTGTGAGCCACTATTTGCCCATTCCTGTTCTAATGACATGCAAGAATAGTGTTACATTATCTTCATTGAGAGGGAATAATTATTATTATAATATTTTCAACAGAGCAAGTAAAAGACTGAAATAATGTTTTTATTGTTATTAAAAAAATTGAAGAACTCTTAAACACATTATTAATATTAAAAATACATAACACCTATTAATAATTTTTATGTAATTTATTTTGATTTTATAAAGATTTCTGTTTGAGTATGACAAAACACAAACTTTAAATTAATGGTTAATGATGTTGCTTATAGAAGGATTTAGTGTGAAGACTTAAGTAATTTTTTTATTTTTATAAAGTCTTCATACTAAAGCTACTCAAGTTTCAACTGTTCATGCTTCAATTTTTATGTAATTAATACAGATAGATTTTTCATAAAATGTGAGTATGAATAAATTGTAAATGACAAGTAACTTCATGTGTGAAGAAATTTTTCTATGTTTGTTTTACACTAGTAAAAATAAATACAACTTTTTAATCTTATTATATTTTTGAACAAAGAAAGGTATTTTTTTGTTTTGCCGTGATAAGCAATAAAGTTGCCAAAAATGATACCAAATGGAATATTCCTGATGATAACTTTTTCCACCACATTTACAAAACAAGTCGTGGTCTTTTCTTATCAGTAACATACATCTTTGGTTGAATTGTTGAATCAGCCACTTACTGTACCAAGTGTCTTTTTGCCAAATTGATAAATGCACCGAATCTGGTAATCCTTGTGATTTTGTATCAGTGAGGGAAATTCAGATCGCGGCGTAAAAATGTGCTAAGTTGGCGATTTTTCAAAATTTGGCGGACCAGTGGCCGATTCGACAATTTCACCACATCTTTTTTTCATAATACATCAAAAATGGAAGAAAAATCTATGAAAACTAGTATTAACATTTTTTGTGTATATTGTGTACTGTCACCAATAACACCAACTTGGTGAGATTTGAACCAGCGAAGTGGAAAAGTACCCAAAAAACTAATATGTATGTGATATTCCCTTCCAAATGAAATCAGGATGCAACAGTTTTTTCTGTATGTGTTTGAAAAATGAAATATTTTTTTTAATATGCAATGAAATGTAATAGTGATTTGATAAGAGTAGAAATGTGCAGTGTTTAATTAGTATATAAAAGGAATTAGTATTCTTTTTGAGAAATGAGTTAAAATTTTGAAATTGAATGTATTAAATATAGGAATTAAATAACTGATATTATTCTGCAATTGTCTGATTTGCAAATAATCAATGGCTTTCAATTGTCTTTTTGTATTGAAATACACCAAACAATTGTTCCTTAAGTAATATAATTGGGGAAAAAATTTTTACAAAATGTTAAGTAATAATAGAAGTATTGACTGTTTCATTTGTCCAATAACTCATCATAGCAGATATTGAGGGGGGAAAACTTACAAAAGATATAAAAAATTCATTAAAAAATGTATTTTACATTTATACTGTTTTCCTATTTAATTCATACAATTATTATTAACAAAGAATTTCAATTTAAGGAATTTGATACAAGAAATGCTTGAATAAATTTATTAGCACAAAGGAATAAAACAAATGCATTTTCTATTTCTTCCAAATTATTATGTTACTGTTTCCATTATTTATGGAAATGTAACAAACAATTGAATTAGGAAAATAAGTCTGAGTTTTGAATCAAATTCTCTCTTTGACTATTACAGTTAGAAATTTTTACCAAACCTTCTGCTGAGTGGGCAAAATTGCAACTTAATTCACACTTTTGTAGCAAAAAAAAAAATACAGGTGGTAAATTGTGCAGGTTGCTAGTTTTTTTTTGTATTGGACTTCTATCTAGTATTATGACAATGATTTTTATTGTACAGTTGTAGATTAAAATAGAATTTGAAATGAATAAAAGTCTCTCGTTTTTGTGAAATGTTTCTTTATAAATTGTAACTGCTAAGAAAGCAAGAAAAATTCATCCATAGTAAAAATTTACCAAACTTTACTTAAAATGCATTTGATTCTCTAAAAATGAAAGAAAATATATTCATTAAAATTGTTTTATAGACAGCATATTCCTTTTAAAAAATATTATATTTTCAATAAGTGGTAGTGTTTTTATATTTTTCTAACAAAGAATTTTTTTAATTAATCAAAAACAATAAATACATAATGAAAGATTATGAAAATAAATTGAAATAGTTATGGTGCTCACAATTGGTATAAAAATTCTCTCTCTGAAATCATAATGTTAATTGTTAATTCAGGGTAGGAATCATTTGACAAAATTTCATATAATTCTTCACCAAATGTATGAGAACCTAAACTAAACATGGAGCACATTTTCAGACAGAAAAATGTCTCAGCTTTCATGAAAATTAGCAACATTATTATTTATACATCTTTTTATAATATAGTTATATATAATCTATGGTACTTGCATATTAATGTCACCATAGCCAAATTAGCATCCCATGATTTGCACCATTTTCTAACAAAATCTGTGACTGTTTTTTTTTTATGTAAAATGCATTAGTTTTTGTTGTTTTAATATCATGGTGCAATTTATATGGCACCAATTTTTGCTACAATGGCACTAATATCTAAGTACTTTATCTATTTATATATGTTAATACTTCAAATATTCTATACAGTTTTGTGAAAATTAAATGATGTATAACTACAATATAAACAGATTATTAATACATTTGTTTATATTGTAGTTATATATCATCTATTTAAAAATATTAAGGCTTCAAATATTCTCTATAAATACTTATTTTTTCATTTTAAGTAAAGGAATAGCTCATTTAGCATTACAACATTAGAGGGGGAAAAATGTAAAACACTTTTTATGCCAGAAAGAATTGATCAACTGTGATAAAAAAATTTGTAGTACAATAAGCTATGCTGTGCTCTCTATAGGGTTGCAAAGCCAGAGTATAGTGCTGATATTTCAGTTCTATTATATAGGGGAAAATATTCCAATTTCTGGTCCTATTCTTTAACAAGTGAAGACAGCCATAAATGTTTTTGATCACTAACAAATGAAGTATTTGGATCTTTTCTCTTTAGTCCAGCTGCTGATATTTATTCCTATGCCTAAATTTAAAAGTCAACTTGCACAACAATTGTTATTTTTAAAGTCGAACTAGTTATTAGGTACTTACAAATTAATTCCATACTGAGGATTTATCACCAACAAGGGTGTATCAGTGATACAGGGCCCCCAAGCAACAGGGGCCCCAACATGTGTAATTACAGTACTACTAATAGGACTTTCTTTTCTAAAAAGGGGCCCTAAAAGGCCCACTTAGAACTAGTTACGCCAGTGATCACCAAATATTTTATAAGTTTTTCTAATATGTGTGTTATCATCCTGAGGGAAAATGCTAAAATTGCCGATATTTGCTTAAGATCACCAATTGCTGGGGGTAATACATAAGTATCATTTATTCTTTTCATAAAGTTGCATGCACTAAACTCACCATTTTTCTCTATTGTTTAAGACTTGAAAACAACTTTCATGTTTTTAGTTCTAACTTGACAACATGGAAATTAAAAAGTACTGCCATATATCACAGATTTTTAGCTGCATGTGTATTAACTCGCATCAGACTGACTTCCTGACCAGAACATTTGCTCAGGGTTCAAGGTCATGAAAACTGAGTGGGCACATAGGCCTTAGCCCTCATGGATTGGTGTGCCACTAAGTTTAGTATGTATTTATGTCACTGCAGTCAAATTTGTGCCATGATTTAACTACAAAAAAAATAGATTCTTACATGTTTTATTTGGGGGGGAAAAAACAATAAATTTTATTTTGTTGGAAAGTGGCATGGTTCTTGTAGTGCAAATCTGGTTGCAATGATATTAATATGTAAGTACTGATTTTTATGAAGTAATAGTCATTTAATGGCTTAGTTGCCATTTTTATTTTTTGTCAGCAAAGAGAGGTAATTATTATTTTTACTTTAAAAGTTATTTTACTCTGTTAGAGATTTTTTTAAAATTTGTCTTAATTTTATTCACATGTGTAATTTTTTTTCTTTAAATTTTATGTGACAGAGTTATGTTTTTATTTAACTTGTTAGTTGTCCTCAGACATTTTGCTTTTTATATCTTTGGTATTTTTGAATTATTTCTAGTAACCTTGAAAATGCATTTACTTTGTAACTGTAATATTTATCTTTCACTACCAAAAAAAGTGCAACAAAAACAACTAATAGTTTTCATATATATTTCTTATATTCATATGGCTTGCAATTTTTTAAAATTAAATTTAAAAACCTCTGTTTTATTAAACTTAATTTTTTTTAAAATTGATTTTTGAAGTTTTAGAGTTTTTTTTTCTCCTCTTGCAGCTGATTTTATCTGAGACACTGTGGCATCTCTGAAAAATTCTTGTAATTATTGCTTCAAAAGAAAGGAGAAGGGAAAAAAAAGAATATTTTGTGTTACTTCCATCTGGCAACCATTCTGCCAAAATGAAAACTTTAGTTGCCAAAACAAGAAATTTTGGAGGCAGCTTATTGGAATTTTACATACTCTTAACCTGCTGCCGAAAATTGTACTTTTGTTGATTGTTCTGTTTGAAGCTTTATTTATGTGTATAGATGTGATTGAATTTTGGCTTTTTTTTTTGTATAGTTTTGTATTTATTTAATTGTGATTCCTCCCAATGTGATATTCTATGAAATGGCTCTTGTATATTCATAAATGTATATATGTTTTGTAGCAAATGTCCTAAAGATCTGATATTCTGTGTGCTATTGACTAAAGTAACAGTTGTGCCAAAATTAAAAATCAGCAAAAAAATTTACAATATTTCTAATTTGTTATAATCAATAATTTGGTAATATGTAGGCATAGTCTTTTATGGTCAGAAGTCATGTATTCCCTTTGTATATTTTTAAATGTAACAAGATTTTATTTTTAATAGGAATCTTCGGAAAATGTTTGATTTTTTAAAAGTTTTTTAAAGACATCATTAAATAAGAGAAAGGTTATCAGTACTAATTTTCATTTTAAATTCGTTTGGGGGGATTTGTAATAAAATAAATTTTTGCAAGTTTTAGATGACTGTTTCATTCAAAATGTATTTTCTATAATTTAAATAAATGAATTCTTATAAAATAGTGCCTACATTTTCATAACATGTTTTAGAAGTGATCTGTAAGAAGTTTTTTTGAAAGAGTGTGGTGTATATTTGGTGGTAGCCCACAGAATATTGGATTCAATTATTTCTGTTTTCTCTCTATAATTCATTTTACTTGTTTTGCTCTTGCAAAGTTGTAAATTAGTCTCTTACCTAGTTAGACAAGTCAAAGTTAAATTGCTGGAAAGTCAGAAATATCAATACATATTTTTCGAAATGTAACAGAAATTTTATTTTTTCTGCAATTAATTCATTGCATTTTAAGTGTTTTTGCTATAGAAAGTGCTGAAAAGTCCGATTTGAAAAAAAGTTTTGGAGTTAGTTATTTTTGAAGCATTTTAAGGGATTGTAAATTTTAGAATTTTGGGTTTCATCTTGCTAAATTATTTATTAAAAAAAAATTTTTTTTTCCTTTTGCTGATTTTATTTATAATTAATTAAAAGTATTTTTGACACAAGCTTTTTTTTTTTTTTAAGTAAGCTTTGAAAATTTATGTTGCAAAAATATGTTTTGGAACTTCAGAAATTGTTCTGATTTTTTTAATCAAAATGAATGAATGTTATTTTTTCTGTTTTACAAATTCTTAACATTTAAATAGTTAAGAATGTTATGTATATTTTAAGTTATGTGAAATTTGATATAAGTAAACATCACAAACGAGTTTTCTCTTTTAAGTTCATTATTTTTATTGGGGAGAGTTAAGGAATGAAGTAGTGTGTCTGCTAAGAAAGCAACATTTTTTCTTCAATCATTTTTTTCAAATATTTATTTAAAAATGTTGTGTTGCTACTGTTTATACAATTGTATAGTTATATTTATTGTTGAGTTTTGCTTGATTATATTAATTATTTAAAAAATATGTGTTCTTAATTATTTAGGAAGTAAGAAATTTTGGTACTTTTTTGTTTTGCCAGCACAAATTGTGCCAGGTTCTTATTGGTTTTTCATCATTTTGATGTATTATGAAAAAGACATTACTGATAAGAAAAAACCATGATTTGTTTTGAAAATGTAATGATAAAAAGTTACCAGCAGGAATATTTTGTTTGGCGTCGGTTGTATCATTTTTGGCGAGTTTATCGCCTTCACCAGCAAATTTAAAAAGTACCCAAAATTTCTTGAACATTTTATACTTTATAATAATGGAGTGTTGTGGTATTATACAAAGTTATTTCAGATAAATTGCTTGAAATTTTTTTGTAATCTTTCCTTTTCTAAATTAAAACCAAAAAAAAATTTAATTTTTTGATTTACAAGATAGATTTTATCTGAAAATATCCAAGAAAAATAATTCACTTTTCTGTTTTGTGTTACTAAATTTTTCACGTGCAGTATTTTAGTTAAAAGTTGCCAATCTGATTTTTTTTCAATATAATTGGAAAAAATTAATATTTACATGTTGAAAATTAGTTTAAAAATGCTATGTGTATTTGCAATAAATATGTGCTTCAATGAATATAAAATCACCTATTTTCTTTTTGTTTAACATAATTAAAAAAATAGAAATATTATAACCAGATTCATTGAATAGTGTGAACTATATTTTGAAAAAGTTAATCTCAAAACCTGAATACATAAAACAATCTGTCATACTTATTAACAATATTGCCAATTTTTTGTAGATTCATTCTTGTGATTATTTGAATACTATGTTTTATTTTGCAATGTTTTGTGGAAATATTACAATAGTCAAATGTTATATTTATCATTCCTGGCAATTTGAAAATGATACATTCAAAAGACATACAATAAATATTCAATTTATATCAATTGGAAACTTCTTAGAATGGAATTCAACGATTTCTTTATGCAATTTCATAAAGTTTTTTTTCTAGATACAAGCATCTCTCGTATAACATGATTAATTCAAACCGGGCTATATCGAAACCATGTTATGAGACTTTTTCTTTATTTATTTTAATTATTTTATTTATTTATTGAATAAATTATGTATGCATATGATATGAATCCAGGCAATCTGTACCTTGTTGTATCAAAACTGTGTTGTACGAAACTTTGAAATTATATAATTCAAGACAATGTATACTGTGTAATATCGAAATCAAGTCTTAAGGTGTAAAATTTTATGATAGCTGAAATTTTATTCCAATAAAACACACAAGTGAAGAAGTAAGTTAACTTCAAGATTTTAATCAAAAATAATAATATGAAGTACAAAAATTAAAAATACAACAAAAAATATTTTTAAAAGATAATTATTATTATTATAAAATAAATAAATGCAGCTTATTAGGATCACAAAATTAATTTCCATCATCACTCTCATCAGAAGTTGTAGCTAATCTATTTTTTCCTTCAAAGTTGGTTGAAACTCCTCTTCACTAGTTATTTCTGCTTCATTAAACAAAAGTTATCTGACATAGTTGAAATTACCTGTCTGTTTTGATCTTACAATGTTTTCAGAATTTCTCTATGAGGAGTTAAAGAACTTTGCACTTTTAAATTGCCTGCTACATACTTCTGAAGGGTCTTTTTCAAAAACTTTCAATTAAAAATTCATTCGTTTTATACTGTGTAATATCAAAATCCTGTTTTACAAGTACCATGTTATACGAGGGATGCCTGTATATGCAGATATGTATATTTTTAGAGTATCATCAACACATAGTGCTAAGTTTCAAACTTAAGATTTTTCAAACGTCTTATTTTATTGAAGAATAGTATTAATCTTCACATATAATGTATTTTCATAAAACAAATTATTATATGCATAATTTTTTACTGTCGACATTTCAAATATGCAAGAATTTCACAATGTACATAAATTAAAAACACTTCCAACCATTAAGTTGTTTTTTTTTAAAGCAGTCGTCTTCAAACTTTTTTTTGACTCATGGAACCCTTAGTACTGTAAAATGTTTTTGGGGAACCACATTCTACACAGAATATGTCTTAACATAATATTTAAAGTAGATCAACATGTTTTGGGTAATTTATGTAAAGACAATTAAAAAAAGGTATTGCATTTGTTATTAAAATTTTTAATATAGTTTGCTCATATTAATAGTATTAATTTGTGATCCAAGCATCATTTACCCATGCATTATATTTAGTAACTGACATATGTTCTTGCATTTTTTTTATACAAACTGTAAAAGTCTGGGTCTTTCAGAATTATCTGCTGTCATATTTCTTATTCTGCATTTAATTTGTTTTTATATATTTTTTGTTTCCACTCACATTGTGAGAAATAATTTTCACTTAAGTACATTGTTCTGAATGGCAAAAAAAAGGGTAAAAGCTGTGTGAGAAATCTTGACTTTTCAATATAAAATTTAGGAACTGTTCATTCTTAAACTGAGATTTTAACATTGAATACTTTGATATGTCAATAAGGTATTCCTCCTTCATTATAGGTTGCTTTTTTTCTCTCCCAGAAATGAGAAAAGGAGCATTTTCCAGTGGAAAACTATTTAGTTTTGTAAAACTGCACCAATGTGTATAAAATTATTTCATGGGAATCCTAGTACATTTTAAATATTTTTCATTATACTTTTATTTTTCTTTACAAAGAAAAAAAATTTTATATATTTTTAAACTTTTATTATATATTATTGTAAAAGTTTGAAAAGTATTTCAAAATAAAGTTATAATATGTATAAATAAAATTCTCTCTCTTTTTTTTAAAGACAGGGATGAGCTTTAGATACTTTTAGTTGCACAAACTTCATAGAGAACATGAATCCATTTTGCATACACATTTATAATTTTCTTTGCAATTTTCTACTAGGACATGTAGAACAAAGTTTGAAGACCACTGTTTTAAAGTATTCATTATTTATTGCATATAAATTTGCAATGGTAATTTCAAACAACTGAATCTGCCTTAGAGTTTCTGATAATAATTAATCATAAATTATATTTGTGTGTGTGTTTAAAAAAATAAGTTTTTTTTTTTTTTTTTTTTTTTTAACTTTTGCTTTTGTATAGTATTTTACTTGTGTACTGTTTACTCTGTTCTGCATTTCAATACTAATTTTAGAATTAATTGAAATATAATTTTACCCAAATACTTGAATATATATTTTTTCTCCAAATGATATATTTTCTAATAAAAATTACCTGGAAGACCCTGTAATATGTATCGAATAATTGTCATTTGCTATTTTTATGATAATCTTTTTTTATTGTAGTTACTCTTAGAGTAGTTAATATAAGATAAACCAAGCATTCCTTAAAATGTAATTCTCAGTAAAAGTAGTGTAATTAAAAATATTGTACAAAATTCACAAACACTTGTACAAAATGCTCATCTTAAAATTGGATATTTTGAAAATAAATTTTTTTTTTTTTTTCAGTTTAGAAATGCTTATTAGATTTTTTTTTAACTTTTAAACATGTTTGTGATACATTTTTTTTCCAGGTGAAATATGTAGACTGAATAGTAATATATTTCACCTTATTGTAACTGAAAAATTGTCAACCAAATATTTTTAATGAATATAATATTTTGAATATATTTTTTAATGTTTTTAAGTTATATTATTTAGAATCAATTGTTGTCTGTATATTTATTTTGTCCAAGTGTAATATTTTATTTTGAACATATTGAATATCTCTCACTTTTAATGTCAAGAATTTGTATATCAATATTGAGAATTTTGTTATAGTATTTTGCTTTATAAAAAGCAGGTTTCGATTTTTTTTTTAATTCTTCTTTTTTCAAAATACTTTATTTCAAATAAATAATTTTTCATTTTTTGGTATTTCCGTATTATCGCAACTGTAATGACGACATTATATAAAATGAAGCACATGCTTACCAATTCAGTGTGTACAGCACATGCAAAGTCGGTTGCCAACTTGGCGAGTTATTTGGAACGTTGGCATTGTTGTGATAGTACGTAAGTACACATTTTTTTAGTTAAGTGAATGATATTGAATATATATATATAATGAAAAATAATTTGCCATATCAATATCTCAATCAATTAAATGCTTTAATAATTAATTTGTCTCCTTCTAGCATTTTTTTTAAATTTTTTATTATGCTTGTGATGAAATATTAGTCTGAATTATATATTACTATTTTTATTTTAAATGCAAATATATATATATTGACTAATCATCAAATATAAAATCCAATTTTAAAATTTTTGAATTGGTTAATATGTAGAATAGTGGGCCCTTTGGTGAAGTCAATTTTGTGGCAATTGAAATTGGTGACCAAAAAAATCACTTATAGCAATTAGTTGAAAAGAGCATGTAACCTTATATGCAAAAGGCCACATATCAAAATTCAAGGGTTACCAGATTATACAGTTTGCCAGATTGAATTCATTATCTCACCTTGATACCCCCATTGCACACTTTAACCGCTGAATCATTTTTTACATTTTATATTATATTTTGCTCTAAATTCAGATCTCGAAATTAAAAGTTTCCATTCTGTTATAACATTTAATGTTATATTATTCAATTTATGTGACATCATGGTCACATGGTGTGCAATCATATTTCCAGCCAATCAGCTCTTGTGCCTCATTCTTGCCAGCTTTTGTATTGTATAAACACTTTCTTAAAATCACAACATCGATTTAAAAGTATCGATATTATATTTTTAAAAAGCAAATTATTACTTACAAATTTTGGGGAGAATTCTAACTTTAACTCACATTAATCATTAAATTTGAAATAATATATGGATTTATATATGTGCAAAGTAAATTCAAAACTGCCAGTTTTGATATCTACTAAAAGAACTATGATTGCATCTTTCACGTGACCGTCATAAAAGTTTCTCTGCACTTATCATATTCACATAAATGAATTAACAATAAGAAATTAAGCTTGCATCATATGTATTAAACTTTTCTTTGTTTTTATTCTAATTATTTCTCAAATGTATAGATCTTTTTTTCCTATATAATCCTAGAAATTTGGTATAACTTTGATCCTTAATAATAGTATTTGATGTAAAGCTTGCTTAAAATGCATAAGGATAAATTCTAAGTTAAGTGAAATTTCTGGCGGTTTTTTAGAGAAAGAAAATATATTATGTAAAATTCCTTTTGAATTTATATTGTGCAATAGTTACCATAATTGTGTGTTTTTTTTTTTTTTTTTACCTTTTAATATATATATAAATTTAATTGTTTTTGTAAATTGATATGGCAACTTGATTTGAATATAGAATTTTTTTTTTTTTTTTTCATATTACCAATTTTTTAAAATGTAATCATTCGTGGGTTTTTTTTTTTTTTTTTTTTTTTAATGATTCTTGTACTTTGTTAGTCAAAAGAAAATTTCCTGTATAAACTATTTTCTTTTCTGCAAATCTTGGATACATTTACATTCTAAGTGAAGAGTAATTTCTAATTTGAAGATTTTTTTTTTTTTCCATCTAGTGTATAAAATTATCGTCTGCTTTTTTTCTATCTTTGTCATCATTTTGAAAATTTAGGTGCATTATTTAATTCCTTTGACACGAACAGGTGTAGTTTTTATAAATTTTCTCAAGACTTAGACAAAGCTTGATTTTTTTTTTTCAAATTTAGCTTTTTTTTTTGTGTCGTTATTATTTTTTTTCCTTTCCGTCTCTCTCTTGTATAGGGAATACGATGAACATTGTTTTCTCGAATATTTACATAGATCATTTCGTTTTATCTTTATACAGTAAATCGCAAAACCTGAATTTATCGGACCAGTTTAGTGGCGATTTCTGTTGAATTCTTTGTGCATATAAGCTTTACAATGAAAAATAATTTCATTTTCACTTTGAGTCATTTGATTTCCGCATTTTATTAAAAAATATTCTGAAATGTATATAGAAATTTAACCAGTTGATTTATCCCATGATTCTTCAAGAACTGTTTATTTGTTTTTCTTGTTATTTGTATACATTTATTTTTAGCAGCTTTGTTGCAGACTTTCAACCGGTATCACCAGTTTGGAATGATGACCACAAAAGAAGATCATCAACATGCATCGCCAAAATGCTTTGAAGCTCAACTCGCAATATTTGTGCAACATTTTACCACTAATTTTAAAAAGAATATTTTCGAGAAAGGTTTTTCATCTATCTTATAAGATGTTTCAAAAGACAAGAGTTTACTGTATAGTTACTTTGCTTTTTTTTTTTTTTTTTTTTTGTCAATTCCTTCCTCGCTTGCTGTTGTTTCGGATGATGTATTAAAAAAAAAAAGGTGAAAGTACAGAATCGCCCACTGCTTAGCGCTATTTTAAAAAATCGCCAACATGTCGCGCTCTCGCGTATTGTCTGCTAGAGTTGCAACCCCTGCAGAAGACTTAACACAGCTCAAAAACCGGCTCGGTTACCACAATTGGCGTTCTTGTCAATGTCGGAAAAAACGAGAGAAAAAATTGCGCCAATTGTGTCAATGTCGGAAAAAACGAGAAAAAAAATTGCGCCAATTGGTGGACGATTCTGCACTAAAGCCAAAAAAAAGCTTCTTGTGTCTTGTATTATCTCCTGTAATATAATGATCTCTGTACAGAAAAAAAAAAAACAGGAGACGCATTCAAAGAGCTGTGTTTCAAAGATGTCATCCTTCTGAATGTTAGTAGTTTATCAGAAGTGTCTAATAAAGATTTGCCAAATTAAAACCAGTGTCTCTGTCTACCTTTTTTAACCACACGAATGGTTGGTTTACTTACACATTTGCAAAAGTTGATAGTTTTGTACAGAGTGTTCATAAAAATGTACAAGATCTGTGGCCAGAAAAAAATAGTTACTTTGCGGGATTAGGATCCTCTAATCAAATTCAAAGTAGGTCCTATGCACGGTGACACAGCCCGTCATGCCAACAGCACTTCTGGAAGTTTTTTTTTTCCTTCAAAAATGGGTTTCAATTGTGCTACATCACGTTCTGCCTTATCTCTACTCTTAAAATGGGATCCTTTCAATGATATTTTCATTTTCGGGAAGTCGGAGTACTTCTGTTCCACCGACAGAAGCTTGGGAACAAATTTCGCAGCTACTCTACGCATGATCATACAAAATTGATTGTGAAGAATCTGATCTCCCCTTGTTTTGCAGTCTCGTACGGTCAAAGGACAATCTTTCATTATCAAGTTTCCCACCTTTTCAACTGCATTTCGAGTGGTTTGTGGCCTCCCATAACGCTGATCACTCTCTACCGACGACGTGTAAACCCCTCCTTAATTTTTGTGATCCCCATAGCGTCATCTCCAAACATTTGCTAGATCTTACGAATTTCTTCACTTAGCAAATCTCTAAACTTATGACAAAAAAATTTGATGCAGTACTGATGAACGCGTGTTTAAGCAACTCAGTCGAATACCTGCAGGAAATTACTGGTACACTGGAAGGAAGAGAAAAAAATTAAAGCAAATGCATTAAGCTGTCACCTCATACTGTGCACAGTGGTGCCACTGTACTGAGCGCGGCAAATTTCAAAATCGGATACCTTTTGAACAACCTTGTATACACTTTTCTGATGCTGCGCAAAATATTAAGATTATGCACTTGTCAAAGACATACACCACCTCGGCGAACTGTAAAGTATTTTACTCTTTAAGTTTGTATCTCTCCCCTGACGGAAGTGACACAGGCAATAGCCACTGCGCAACGCATGCGAGATGCCCCTTAAGGCAGTAGTCTTCAAACTATGTTCCACGCAACATAATAGAATTCCACGAGTCAAAATACAGATATTCGTAAAGAAAACTATAAATGTGTTCGGAAAATAAATCCATGTTCTCTGTGAAGCTTCCGAGACCACAAATATTTAAACCCATGTTTCCGAATGCAGGTCCCAAATCCCACAGGGGAAAACTTAAAAAATAATCTCGATAGCCTTTATCTTGTGGAAGATTCAAGGTTTGGATTATCTTCAAACTTTTCTTTGCACTGCAAAAATTGCAGTTTCATATCGGCATTTTGTACTTCTAAAAAGTTAGACAAAATGAATGAACTCAATACTCGTTTTGTTTATGGCTTAAGATTGATTGGTAGAGGTGTCTCAGCAGGAAGAAAACTTTGTGCTGTTTTGAATCTACCTCCCTTTCTCTCAAAGCTTGCATTCCCCCAACAAGAAAAAAACTCCTCAGTGCTGCTACTTCCATTGGAGAAAAAATAATGAATGACGCAGCAAAAGGTATTAGACAATTAAAAAAATCTATACATGATACTGTAAATTGTGGTCTTTCGGTGGATGGTACCTGGCAGTGTCGTGGCTGTGTTAGTGCAATATCTGTCGATACTGGGAAAATTGTTGACTTTGAAACTTTATCTCAGTTTTGTAGAAAATGCAATTCAAAGACAGAGCAACAAAATGTGAAATTGCGGTGTAATCATCATAAAGGATCTTCATCCAGTATGGAACCGGTTGGGGCTTATCGCATTTTTGAGAGGTCGGAAGATCATAGAATGTTACGATACACTGACTATTATGGGGATGGAGATTCCAAAGCTTTTGATGCCGTGAAGAACATTTACGGGAAAGTTACGAAGCTAGAATGTATTGGGCATATTCAAAAAAGAGTTGGAACAAGGCTTCGAAAATTGAAAAGCAGAAATAAAGGACTCGGGGGGGGGGGAGGTAAATTGACTGATGGTTTAATTAATAAGCTACAGAATTACTATGGAATTGCTATTCGAAGCAATATTAGGAACTTGGACAAAATGCAGTCTGCTGTTATTGCTGCCTTCTTTCATTGTTGCTCATCAAAACATGGACAGTGCCCTATCGGAGCTGAAAGTTGGTGTAAATTTCAATGGGCTAAAGCTTCTAATATTGTGCATCAGGATAAATCCTTGGGACTGCCACGAAATATTGTTAACACGATAAAGCCAGTTTATATGGATTTGTGTGTCAGAAATCTTTTAAAGAAATGTTTACACGGCAAAACTCAAAATCCGAACGATAGTTTTAATGCAATTTTGTGGCAGATATTACCAAAAGAAGTTTTTGTTGAGCATCAAACATCGCGTTTAGGAGCTTATATTGCTGTTGTGCAGTTTAATAATGGCTTCCAGGGATTAATTTCCATATTAAATTAAATGGGTATTGTTTCGGGCTATTATACTGAACAGGGACAAAAACCTTCGATAATGAGTGCATTGCAGATTCAAAACATCACTCACTGCTAACAGCAAAAACCTGCAGAAGAAAACTTAGGGCCATTCGAAAAAAAAAGAAATATAAAAATTGAGGAAGAAGAAGGAATTACATATAAAACTGGAGAATTTTAAGTTGTTTTTTTAATATTTACTTTATGTAACTTATAAGTATATTTTTTAAATGTGTTTTTTGAAGAATGAAATTTTCACGATAATTTTTGCACGAAAACTGGGATATCTCCAAAACAATTATATAAAATTCAATGAAATTTGCAGCATTTATGTTATAAGACCTTGAGAGTGTAGCAAACTGCAGGTCTTAAGATATTTACATTTAATCACATTTTATAGTCCTTTTTAGCTTAGAATATAGAGTAATTTTAACGAAAAATCAATTAACGTGAAATTCGAATGCTTATTAAATATTTATTTTTAAAAATATTTTTTAACCTGCGGTTTGCAACACTTCAGGTGGATCAATAAATATATCAATGCAATTAAAATTGCATTATGTCCAATATATATATTTTTTACGCTGTTTTTCCTGAAATTGAAATTTTTTTTAAATTTTATAAAAATAATTTTTATTTTCAAAAACAGAGGTTATGCATGGTATTTATTTCATAATTATAACTGTTTAAGCCTATTTATGTTCCTTAAAACAATAAAATTCTTCTGATAATCAATTTTTGAAAAATTGGTCTTCGAACCTAGTCGGGTGCCTTACTGATTACATTTAGTCTATCAGTTATTGTGCTTCTTAACTCACAGGATTTACTTACATTGTAAATTTTACGATACATTCCAAGTAAACTTGGTGGCTATAATTGGTGCTGGCCAATGAGCAGTAGCTTGGTTGTCCCTGCTTCTACTGAGGATTTTATGGCGGTTTCCACCAAAGAACCGACTTCATGTTAGGTAACTAATGACTCCCCACCTTCACGTAGTTTCGCGTGGGAAAGTACTCAAGACAGGACAATATCGACACTTAAGTTCAAGGGCAAGTCAAACTTTGACCACCCTTTGAACCAGCCGACAGTGAAAGAACCGGCGTAGTTCTCACGACTCTCAAAGGCTTCAAAGTGCACCACGCTAGGCCAAATGTCAATCCCGGCTAAATCCAAACAGAAATGATTTTTCGCCATGTGTCTCTGATGGATCTATACGCGTCCTTCAACTAATCCTCTTGGGAATTCTTTGGGGCTAACAAAATTCATCAATCCTCTCAAAAAGAAGGCGTGATATGCAAATTAAGTTTATTATATATAGTTCTAATTCGCGATTTAAAGGGGGTTAGGGAGTTAGAAGTGAAAGAAACATACACTGCGAAAAAGGATATTCAGAATTGAGAACAAAATACTCACTTTTGAAAACTTCACATTCTCAAAATAGCTCCGATGCAGACATACTCAAATTTGAGAATCGCATATACTAATTTTTGGCAACAAGTACGTACTCAAAATTGAAACTTGACAATCTCATTTTAGAATATGTTATTGGATCAAATTTGAGAATGAATCAACAAAATTAGTATGTAATGTAATCATTTTTGAGTTCGTTGGTTTCAAATAATCAGTATGAATGGTGTTTATTTTCGATACTGTTGTATCTAGTATAAGTTTTTAACAGAAATTATAAATCCAAATTTTAAGGGATATAAATGTGTGATATCTAAGTTGTGTACATTTCATTTCTCTATCTTATATATTATTTGATCTACATTTTATGAAGTTCTTACCACTTAACTTTGAAAGTCAAAATTCTTTTTGCATTTACTGTGTGAAACAAAAAGTTTCTTGCGTATCGTCGCATGCCAACGTTCAAGATAATTCGCCAAGTTGGCAGCTTCGATTTCCCACGTCTCGTACGCACTGAATAAACAACCATGTACTTCGTTTTGTATTATGTCACCAATACTTCCAAAAAAAAATATAATTTGTGGTTTTAAAAACGCAATTGCTGCGTCGTCATAAACTGTATATTTTCAAACTTATACCTCAAATTTAAATCTTTGAAAATAACGAAAATAGATTCTAAGCAATAGTTAAGCAATTTGGTTCATTAAAATTTATATTTATGTTTCTAGAAGCAATATAATGTTTCTTTAAAATCCTATGCAAGCAGAAAATTAACTTTTATTTAAAATCAGTCTTTCATAAGAAATATCTTGGAAATTTTATGATGAATAACAGATTTTTCATAATAAAAATTTTTAAACACAAAGTAAAAAAGGCATAGTTTTTTTTTTACATATTATGTAACACGAAAACTTCTGGAGCTTGAAAACCCAACTAAAATAACACTCATTAGGCCGAGGTGAGTAAGTATTTTTTTTATCAATAGTTTGTTTAAATTGATACACACACAACCTCTGTTCTAAACACTGATCAACCGAACTACTAAGATTTCCTTTTAATCCATCCAGATTTAAATAATGCATTTTAATATATGTTACAAATTAAGATCGCTTTTAAACCAACTGATTTTGTACTCTCCTATCACCAAAGAAAACAAATATTATAGTTTTAAAGAAAATGTTTTTTAAATCAAAAATTAAAATGTTTAAAAAATTTAATCCTTAAAAGAAAGCAAAAAAAAAAAAAAAAAAACTAACGCAGTAGATTTTTTTTACATTTACAAAACATAAAATGCACAAGTTTTTAACCAAATGGAAAGTGTTTTTAGAGAAGTTTTCAGCACTTATTTAGAAGAAAAATAACACCTAATTACCAGTAGAACCATAATCTAGCCATTTTACTTAGTGTGTACAGCATTTTTTTAATAATACACAGTAAACAAATAAAACATACCAAATCATATTTTTGAAATATTTATTCTGGAAATTGTACACATGCATATAAGACAATAAAAATACAAAAATATATAAGTGTGATTTTTCAAACAACATACCTTCATCCATATTAAAGTCAACTCCATCCTTATTTGTACAGCATAGCTTACGTTTTAATATAATGTACATCAAATTATCATTTTTAATATAGGAAATTCTAATGTATAAAGGTAAATAATTAAACAGATTTTTTTTTATTTTTATCAAATCATTTTTGAAATTACTAAATAAACGTGAAAATGCCTTTCAAACAATGTTGTTTCAAATAAATTACATGTTAGGATACACGAGTCCTCTAAATCATATATGCTGAAGAATTTATACATAGCTGGTTCTAAGAGAAATCTTAAAAGTTTCCTCATTAGAGTAAAATCTCTGCAAATGTAGTTCCATTTGTAAAAAGATAAATGTTATGAATCCAATTCTTTGAATGTTTTATTAATATATTCGAGGGATTTGAGTATATTGCAAATAATTCAAATAATTTTCAATATATTCAAAAATTTCAAATTTTATTTGTGAATTTTATTAATCAAGGAACATTGAAAAATACATTAATTAAAAATAAAGTTCAAGTAAAATTACAATTAGCTGCCAGTGAAAAAAGAATGATTTCAGATAGATTTACTATCATGGCCATGCAAATTTGTATCATAAACATCTGCAATAAAACACTGCCGTCAAATTATTTAACCTGTTTGTAAACTATTTTCACTTTGCTGCCATGCTTATCAGATTTTCTAATGGCCAAAATAAGCAAAATCTCAATCAAGAATAATACGAATTTAAAAAAAATAGAAAACAAAGACAGAAAGCGCAAATTTGGTGATCCTTTTAGTCCATAAAAATTGAAAGCGGAGCCCTAATTTTCTTTTTATAAAAGTACTCGCCAATAATTTTTGAAATATCCATTTATGAATAAATGACAGAAGACTAAAACTGCAATCTAGACAACAGGAAGCATGGAAATGTTTAAGTTTGTGAAAAAAATCTACTTAAAATCATCTAAAACTAATAAGGATACTGCCATAAATATAAATCAATAAAAATTCATTTTAATGTACTATAATAATAATAATATCAAACAATATACATAATAAAATAAAATTACAAAAGAGAATAAAATAAAAAATAATAGATTGCAATCACAGAACAAAATTTAAAAATATTGGTAACCATATTGTAATGTTATCGCCCAACTTGACGATTGTCAACAATAACAACACTTGGTACGTAGTGTACTGATATCAAATTAGAACATTAATTTCAATACTCAAAAACTAAAAACGACAAGTTTTCTCCTTTTCCCTATAACCTGAAAAGTAAAAAAAAGTCATTTTAAGGATGATTTCTACTACCAATCTTGTTATTCTGCTTTCGTAATTCCATGGCGGGGGGGGGGGGACTTGATATTAAAAGCCAACAAGTATAATTGAATATGAATAAGTATTATTTTCTGAGATACAAGGCTTTTTCACTTTTCCCCACTGAAACAATTGAGGGTCAGATTTTAACATCTCATTATCTAAAAAGAAGAAATTTTTTTCATCTACGCTTTCATCGGTTAAAATATTTATGTTAATAAATATATTTTTTCAGCCACTGCGGTAGAAATAAAAACACGAAAATCACTTGTTTTATTGTAATGGTACTTCCTGACGTCAAGACTGAACAGATTTCTTGTGTTTTTCCACTCATGTACAGCATACCGGTAAAATCTTAGGAGAGCCCACACCCTTGGCAACAAACCGAAAAAAGCACCATGCGAAAATGACTATGGGGGCAAGTAAATATAGCGGAACAAGGAGGATGCTTAATGAAAATATATGTTAACAATACAGAAATTAATCAAATATATTTAAAATAAAAAAACAGCACTTACTTTCTTACTGCTGACCAAGTGGAGGATACAGCGTAAAAGACCATGAATTCTTTCTTATACTTCTGCAAACATTGTTCATATATAATCCCATTCGCTCGTTACATTTAGGACATACGTAATTCGAATCAATCAATCCTTCCTTCGTACGTCATTCAATCAATTCTTTCTTACCTTTTGCATTAAACAAAGTAAAAAATTCTTATGTATACTTACTCATACACGCAGCATAATTCTAGGCCAACGACAAAGTTGCTAGCCTACAAAATGGCAAAATACGAAAATTCCAGAAATAGTTAGGTTCATCATATCTAGTGTAACAAAGTAGGCTTACCAAAATGATGCAATTATCACCAACCAAAATAATTTGCGCCTAGGGTGTGAGCTCTACTAGGATCCAACCAGCAAGATTATATGAAGCGAAGCACATGGTTGTGTCAATTTAGCGTGTACAACACGTGAAAAATCAGGGTCGCCTTCTTAGCAAATTATCTGGAACGTTGACATTGTTGCAATAATATGTAAGTACCTAAATTTTCTCTACCTTCCTGTAATAAATAAAAGCGTAAAATGTATTTAATGAGATTGAATATCAAGAATCAGACATATATCTCATTCATTTTCAACAAAATAAACAAAACACTATGGTCACAATAAAGGTGTATTATAAACCAGAAGATCAATGACCATGTCTCTTTATTATTATAAAAAACAAGCTTTTACACGCGGCTCCGCTCGCGTTGATGTCTTTAAATAACTGTCAAAGTAGTAATCATTATCATTGGAAAGTAAATAATATAATATGGTAATTTTTTTATTGCTTGACTGGAACCAATAAAATTTAAAATGTCTAAAATTGAGCTTAGTTTAAAAAAACTGAAAACGTAATTTATTATTATAATTAACAACAAATATTCAATAAAATAAACTATTAATATTTTTAAAAATCAAAAGTATCTACGTTTATTATATAATTCCTCTTTAAAAGAGCTCAAAACAGAATATTATTCTAAGATGCTACTGTATACCATATTATATGTTCTTCCGTCAGTTGCAAATATGTGAAGATTTGGGCATTGCACACCGATCAGGCTACATATAGTTGGCCATGGGAAAGACATTGCTTTTCCAAATGCACCCCTGCTACCTGAAATGTTATCTTTGTTAATAGCAACAGAACTGGAAATTGAATTTTTTTGAATTGAAACGGTAGGTCATTGGGGATACTTGGAATTCGAGGTATGATAACACTATCTCTTTTCATGACATATGTTCAAATATTGGCACCAAGTATATTCTGCATCAGTTTTGTGATCCAAAGCCTCGTTCCTTTACATAGTCGAGTAGCATCGAGATTCTGCATAATTTGTACATTTAGTTTTAATTAAACTATGTGAGGGTACAACCGAAAGTTCAAATGAATTTAAGAACTCCGTGGGATATTCGTTTTCAGACTGAATTTTTCAACTTTTCCCCATAAGCTTGAATTCACCAGCCAATATTTGTAGGACGGGGTCTAGGGGAAGGTTCGGTTTTAATGTTAAAATAAGCACGCAGAGTTAAAACAACCTAATTTATTAATAAACACAACTAAAACATTTACTATATACAAGGGGTTTTAAATGATTCGAGATAGCACCATACCAATTCCGAAAGCACGTACTCTTTCTCAAACAACGGAGACCAATTTCCTCTGACCTGCCTTCGTTCAAGCTTTGGTGCAACTCCCAGTTTCTTTTCTGCCACCTCATAAATACATGACCTCATCGTATCGCGCAGCTAAAACTCACGTGGTTTCTATTAGTGGTGCCATCTCTTACAATAAAAAATCAAAAGAAATAAAAGAAAACTTGCACTCCTTTCCTACAAGTTCGGCCATCCTGGGAATCACTGACCTCAGTGATTTTACATACCATACAATAAAATATAGGCCTCTGCAAAATTAATATTAATCGGAGATAAAAATTCCAAGATAGACATTCAAATTTGAAAATAAGGATACAACTCTCAAAAATGAAACATTAATACACATTATGGCCTTTTAAAAAGAATAGGAAACGCTTTTTATAAAAATACATCATTATGGTGAGTAAAATTTCATTAAATCAGCAGATGAATTTGTTATCTTAGGTCCCTCATGATCACCCACTTTCTCTAAATCATATCTAGCCAGGGCTGATCCTAGCAGGTGTGCAGTGCGTGCACCGCACACGGGCGGTCAAACCAAGGGGCGGCCGCAGGCCGTATATGGTTCTTTAAACAAAACAAAATTTGTTACGAATTTCTCAAAATAAAACTTATAATTAACTGAATAAATATGATGAATTTTGAATAGTTATTGAAAAATCAAGTCCGGATAATACAGCATAGTTTAAGAAAAATAGAACGTTAGTACCTAGTGTGTTGGCCGATTGTCCATAAATGTCTACTCTTTATAAACATCCATCAGATAGCAAAATTCGTGTTGGTGCCGACAATACCGCATTAAAAAAGGTTTTTTCCCCCCATTTAACAGCGGCACTGGATCGATGCAGAATAAAAGCATCTCAAAAAGGATTTTTGCGAAAGTTGTGCTTTACGAGAATATTATTACGGTTTATTTAATAATGTTTAAATTCAATATGAATTTTGGGAAATTAAAAGTTTTAAATTTAATAATAACCTTTAATTACTTTAGAAAAACAAAATAGGGGAAAGAAGTGATTTTTGCCTATGGTTTTATAAAGCTTATAAACAATGCTCGTTTTCCTTTTTAGTGAGTAATACCTCTATCAAAGGTAGTTTCTTGTAGTTTTATTTGTATTAAGTTATAAGAGAGAAAAAATCTTGCAGCTTCTTTTGACTTTTGAGTAAATGATTTTCATTGCACAAAGCCTGTTTGAAAACTTCAATATTCACATAGAATGACAATGTTCGCGAAAATCTAAATTTAATTTTATATTGTAGGAACTTAATGGTACTTTTAGTACTATGTTAAAAAAATGCTAATTTTATGCGTTTTTTTAAAGTCCTAATTGCAACTAGATGCCATATAATCAAAAAGGCGAATCAAGCGATTCACAGCATAGCACTAAAAATAGAAATAAAAGAAAACTTATATTATAAAAGCTAATCCTGATCTACATATCTTCCCTCTTACATGTATACTCCTAGTTGGAGGGTAATTTCATATAATCTAATCCCCTTAGCTCCTTACCGTGTTTACTATTTTCTCTATGTTAGCAGCAGGGGAAGTTCTAGGGCCGAGGAAATTGGACCCGTATCCAAGGTGGCAAATTTTAGGGGCGGCATTTGGATCGAATTTGAAAAATACTTTTTTTTTTGTTGCGAAAAAATTGGAATGAAAATATTTCTTAAAATATTATTTATACTTTGGAAACCTGGTACCTTATTTAAATACCTGGAATTTTATTTTAGATTGAATTGAAATGCCGACTACTTCTAGTAAAAATTGTAACTGTATATTTTTTAAAAAAATAATAATTACACTGCATGACGATTTGTTGTAGCAAATATATCCCCGACCTCAGGATACAGGTACAAACGATTATCTATATATTGTATATGGTATAACTACGTTAAGGGTGATAAATGTGCATAAAACAATATTTTGCTTAGAGCAGCGTTCGGCAATTGCAGTTCTTCAAAACTCTGCTTTTATGTAGAATTAAAAATTATGTTTGCTAAAAAGCTATTGTTCACTTCTCTAATTTATAAATATCTCTATAAAAGTAATTGAATTTACATGCCCATTTAAATATTTGACTGGCTTCCTGGCAGAATTTATTGTTAAATATGTATTTGATTTATATTCTTTGCATTTCCAGTTATATATTTGTATCTAGCAATATGAATCTGGTATTTCATTTCATGTATCTTATTTTTTTATTCTGTACTGTGTACGTTTTAAGTCAGTTTTCTTAGGTGTTGAACCTTGAAGGGGTTGAGGCTGGTGTGTACATTAAATCATGAAACTTGATATGTTTTATTATTATTTTCTTCTGTAACTTTCTCCCCAAACCGAGTGGGTCACAAAGGGCATTCTTTCGCGGATGTCCGGGTGTCGGCTAACATAAAGGGGACAGAGGCAATAAGAATTTTCGGAAGATAGCGAGCCACAGGAGAAGTTTTATTTTAGTCTTGAATGTTGCTATTTGAATTTAAAATTAAGGCTTGAATCTCTACCCTCAACAGACACGTTTTCGAAAAGAATGGCCTGCTGAAATTGACACAATTCAATTTCTTACATTTAGCTCGTTTGAAATAGCAATCGGTAATTATGTTTTTAATTTTGAATTAAGACAAAGTAATATACAAATTCTTCCTGTTCGAATAAGACACAATTAATATAGCTACAGGTCTCTTTGAATATGGATCTTATATATTTACCTCTTATTAAGGGACATTCTATTTATATATATCTATATATATAAAGGAGAAAAGCGACTCACTGACTGACTGACTGACTGACTGACTAATCACGATATCTCTAGAACTATTCAACCTAGATACTTGAAATTTGGTAGACATGTTCCTTTCATAGAGTAGACATCAGCTAAGAACGGATTTTCCGAAATTCGAAACACAAGGGGCGTTACGGGGGGTTAAGGAGCGTTAAAAATAATTGTTTCCGTGTTTAAACTACTCAATGTACAATTTTGAAATTGGGTTAGCAGATTCCTTTCATACAGTAGAGATCCACTACAAAATGAGTTTGGTGAAAATCGACCCCCAAGTAGCGTTGCAGGGGCTTAGGGGGCGTTATAGATAATTATTTCCATTTTTAAACTATTTGACGCACTGTCTTTAAATTTGATAAATAGATTCCTTTCGTAGAATAATGATCAGTTACAAAACGGGTTTTGTGAAAACAGACTTCTAAGTGGCGTTGCGGGGGATTAAGGGGCGTAATAGATAAATATATCCGTTTTTAAACTACTTGACCTACCTGCTTGAAAATTGGTAGATAAGTTTCTTTCATGGAGTAAATATCCGCTACAAAATGGGTTTTGAAAAAATTGACCCCAAGGGGTGTTGCGGGGGTGGGGGATTTAAGGGGCGTTATAAATTCCGATTTTTAACTATTAGACGTACAGTCTTGAAACTTAGTAAGCAGATTCCTCTCATAGGGTAGAGATACGCTACAAAATGGGTTTCGTGAAAATTGCCCCCAAGGGGCGTTGCGGGACTTAAGGGGCGTTATAGATAATTATTTCCATTTTTAAACTATTAGACGCACAGTCTTTATATTTGATAAGTAGATTTCTTTCATAGAGTAGAGATCAGCTATAAGAAGGTTTTGTGAAAACAGACCTCTAAATGGCGTTGGGGGGAATAGTGGCGTACTAGATAAATATTTTCGTTTTTAAACTACTTCACCTCCCTGCTTGAAAATTGGTAGGAATGTTTCTTTCATGGAGTACATATCCGTTACAAAGCGGGTTTGGGCAAAATTGACCCCCAACGGGTGTTGCGGGGGGTTAAGGGCAGATATAAATAATTATTTCTATTTTTAAACTATTAGACGCACAGTCTTGAAAGTTGGTGAGCAGATTCCTCTCATAGGATAGAGATACACTACAAAATGTGTTTTGTGAAAATAGACCCCTAGGTGGCGTTGCGAGGGTTCAAGGGGCGTTATTGATAAATTTTTTTGTACTTTTAATTTATTTGACGCACAAATTTTGCTAAGCAGATTCCTTTCATAGAGTGCAATTCCCCTACAAAATGGGTTTTGTGAAAACAGACCCGAAGTGGCGTTGCGGGGGCTCCAGTGGCGTTATAGGTAATTATCCCCAATTTTGAACTATTAGACGTACAGTCTTGAAATTTGATAAGCAGATTCCTTTCGTAGAGAACCGCTACAAAATGGGTTTTGCGAATATCAACTACTAAGTTTAATTTCGGGAGATTAAGAGGCGTAATCGATAAATATTTCCATGTTTAAACTATTTGATCATCCTGCTTGAAAATTGGTAGGCATGTTCCTTTCATGGAATAGAGTTCCTCTAACAAAGAGTAAAACGAAAATTGACCCCTTAGGATGGCTGCGAGGGGTCAAGAGGAGTTACAGAAAAAAATTCCTGTTTTTAATTGTTAGACCCATGTACTTGAAATTTGTTAAGCATGTTTCTTTTGTTGAATAGGGATCCACTAAGAATGCATTTTAAGTAAATCAAGTTCTGCGGAGGGGTGCAGGGGGTTACTAGGACGTATTGACACAAAAAAAATCTTTTTTTCGAGCTACAAGGACTATAATAATGAAATTTGGTTTGCATTTTTCTTTTGTTGAATTGAAATCCGCTAAGAGCGGTTATTTTGGAAAACGGCTCTCAATGGGATTACGGGGATATTGATAGTAAAACTTTCGTTTTTTTCTGTTAGATTTAGACTTGAAATTTGGCTTGCATGTTCAATTTACGGAGTAGAGATCCACCGAAAATTGGTTTTGCGGGAATCCACTTGGTTTTTGGGTTGAGAAAGAGCAAACATCATTCTATACTTCAATTTTAGAGATTTTTAGAAAATACAAATTAGATGAGTTCTGCCCTTTTTTTTTTTTATCAACAGGCGACAGTTACAGGTCTATTTTTCAATACAATCGAATTCTTAATGCAGGACTTAGATATCAATAATTTATACATATATATAAGCAGTAAAAATTTATAAAAGATGAAATACCCAGCGAAGCGGACGGTAACGGCTAGTATATATATATATATATATATATATATATATATATATATATATATATAAGTGACACTAAAAAAAATTCTTATTTCTTTTTATAAAATTTTAAGATTTCTATGACAAGTTTGTGTTTTCTTTGAATAAGTTAAATATAGTGCAGCCCTAATAAATAAATGTAATTTAACAGAGAAATAAAATATTGCAATATTGTCTGTTCTATGCTTTGATTTAGAGACAAAACAGAATATGTAATAAAACAATTGCAACTCGTGGGGGCGCGTTTTCTTTGGGTTTACATAAGAAATAAAAATGTTAACTTAGGTGGACACAATGTACAGGCTTTTAAAAAG